>CAUYLG010025568.1:0-72401 GCA_963573385.1 Cacajao melanocephalus
TTGTGGGGATGAGACCAGCCGAGCCAGACTCAAAGGGCACCCCGTCCTGTATACTCCGCGCCGAGAAGCGCCGTGCCGGGGCGCCAGCAAAACAGCCGTGCCGGCCAAAAAAGTCATGCTGGCAACCCGTGTGGCTCCTCCACGGGGAATCTCCCAGTCTGTGGGCAACAAAAATTTGTCTGAAAGTGTGGCGTCCATTCGCTCTCTGCACTTTCACTGGGAGCTACACTCCTGAGCTGCTGTTCATCGGCCATCTTGGATCTCTGTCCAAAACATGGTTATTTACTGACAAATTCAAATAGCTGGTGATTTCCATTTTCATAGTCACCTAACTTTCATATTTCTCTTTATTAATAATTAATTTCTACAGGGAAATATCCGTTTACTGTCTAAGAAGATGTTTATTGTAGAAACATTTAACAGAGAGTTTGCAGCACTGGTTCATTGATTTTGAAGAAGGAAACATTTTGGAGTAATGGCACAGTGTCTCTAAGTCCACCTTTATTCCTCAGAAGCCAGGCTAATGAATTAACAAAATCCTGTTAATTCTTATTGAATTTTACAAATACGTGAAGCAAGCTGAATAGATATCCCTATATTTTATCTGTGGTGATGAGGTGGTAGTAAAATAGTTACTGGAGAGAAACAGAGGAAGCAAATGCACAGTGTTTTGCTCTCTCACAAAAAGAAAAGTTTTTGAAGATAGTAATAATTGGAAATCCAAAATTGTGTTTCCACAGTAATGGAACTTCCCAAAGTAGATGTTGGGAGCATAATGCAGGACATTTTTTTTTTTTTTGAGACATAGTCTTCCTCTGTTGCCCAGTCTGGAGTGCAATGGCATGATCTTGGCTCACTGCAACCTCTGCCTCCCAGGTTCAAGCAATTCTTCTGTCTCAGCCTCCTGAGTAGCTGGGGTTACAGGTGCCCACCACCAAACCCCGCTATTTTTTTTTTTTTGTATTTTTAGTAGAGATGGAGTTTCACCATGTCAGCCAGACTGGCCTCAAACTCCTGACCTCAGTTGATCCGCCTGCCTTGGCCTCACTAAGTGCTGGTATTACAGGTGTGAGCCACCATGCCTGGCCGATGCAGGACATTTAACAAAGTCTGTGACATGAAATATGAGGCAAGCTACAGTTGAGGACACTGTCTGCCTTGACTGGGCTCCCCTTCACCTTCCATGGTGTTGGATGGAGAAAATAGAGAGGAGAGAAGAGGAGACAGAGAATCACAGGTCTCCAAACTGTGTCTTGGTTGTGGGGAGCTAGTCTGTAGTTCTGTGAAAAGGGACAGAAGAATTCACTAACTATATCATAAAAGAGAAATAAATGAACAAGATTATTTAAAATGTCAAGATTTTTTTAAAATGAAAGAGAAATCTATATTATCATAAAACTAAAAATCCACCTCAAATGCATAAAAATACAAAAAAAAAGTAGTAAATTTTTCAGAATTTTTTTGTGCTGTGGAATGAAATATGAATATGAATTCAATAGGAAAAAACCCAAAAAATATATAGCTAAAATAGAAATAGAAGAAAATACATATTTAAAATATAAAAAAACACATTTATGACCAAAGAACGTTATTACAAAAATGGTGAAAAAATTGAAATGACTTACATTGAAATCTGAAAGTTAAATGACTTATATTGAATAAAGACTCAAGATAACATTGATTATACATAAAAAACACAGAGATTAAAGCTATCAGCAAGAAGCAGAATCATAAGGAAGAAACAAAAATGTAGACATGCATGAAAAAATAGAAATATAAGCAAATTTTTCTTCAGTAAAGAACTCATCTGTAGTTTGGAAAAGCATATCTAGTTGTAGAAAAAATTCTTATATGTAACATGTTATAAAAATTTTTTTAAATTTATGAAGAAACAATATTTTGGATATTTATGTAAAGAAAATAATTATTTCAAACATTCAATGCCCAATGCATTAGAGTAACAATCTTTTTTTCACAAGAAAGAAATAACGCTAAACTTAGCTAGTATGCATTCTCCATTTCCTAGAAAAGCTTACACAAGAAAGAAAAAATGATATCTAGCAAACTGAGTACAGTTCAATTGTAAGGCAAAAGTGAAAGAATTCAGAGTAGTCACGCTTTTTTGAGAAAAGAAAATACCTTATTAAAAAATCTAGGGCATGCGTGGTAATCCCAGCACGTTGGGAAGCCGAGGTGGACAGATCATGAGGTCCAGAGATGGAGGCCATCCTGGCCAATGTGGCAAAACCCCGTCTCTACTAAAAACACAAAAATTAGCTGGGTGTGGTGGCGTGCACCTGTAGTCCCAGCAACCTCAGGAGCCTGAGACAGGAGAATTGCTTGAACCTGGGAGTCAGAAGTTGCAGTGAGTGGAGATTGTGACCCTGCACACTGGTCTGGTGACAGAGCAAGAATCTGTCTTGAAAAAAAGAAGACCTGAAAAATTATGATGTGATTATTATGAATTGTATACCTGTATCACAGTATCTCACATACCCCATACATATATACACCTACTATGTATCCACAAAAGTTAAAAAAAAAATGCTTCTTTGAAAAGGTGTGTATAGACTATTTAATTTTCTAGGATGTAGAGGAAATTTTGAGTAGTCCTGTGAATCCTGGGTCACCATAGGATGTAAATATTGTAAACTGGATTTTATGAAATCATAGTATAACAAAAAGTAAGAAGCTACTTTTTCACAGGAGGAAGTTAACAATTACTATCTATAATTAAAATTAATACTTCAAACCTAATGACTTCAATATCAATATAAAATATATTTTCTCAATTTTATAAATGTCTTTTAAGAATAATATCTATTGGTGAAGAAATATTTAAATACTAGCAGTTTCTTCAGTTTTTAATTTCTCTTTATTAATATCAAATAAAAATACTTTTTCACCTGATAAAAGTTGTATCTTCCCTGTGTAGGCATGCCAAAATAAAAATGACTGTTATAAGGTTATTTTAGGTTTTCAGGATTTTGGATTGCTTACATTCTTTAAAAAGGAATGAAAATTTATTAGTTTTATTTCTTTTTCAAAAATGTTTTTTAAAATATTGGTCGTGGACTTTTTAAATCATAAATTTTGGCACCATTTGATTACTTATATATCTGTGGATTACTCTAATAAGATAAACATAAAGAGTATGTCTTATAGATATTTTAGAATTCTAGGAAATAATAATTAGCAATGTAGAATGTACATTTATCATTATGCTTGTGCCGAACATAGCAAATATTAGGAAAACACAGCACACATATTATTCACACTAACAAAAATCACACATAAGCATGTGGCATTCTCATTGCAGCCAAGGAAGTTCAACTGCATTAGTAAGATCAGCAGCTGCCTCTTGACCAGATAGTTCCTGTTATGACAGTGTTGAGGCGCTCCCTTATGTTTTTTCCCCTTGTTCGTCTGGTTTATATAAAATCATATCAATTTCCTACTAATTCTGAGCCTGGTCTGCTAACTTCTTATAAAGGCTATGAGCTTCCAAAATCGTTCCAAACATTTGCCCCTCACTTCAGTTAACTAGAGCTGCTTTTATTTTTTGCAGTCATGGACATTCAATCAACTGTAGTCCAATACTCTTTTTTCCTTCCCAGTCTGAGGAGAGCAATCTCACTGAATTCAAAACCGTTCCCACAAAAAATCAATTTCTCTTCCTTCTCCATCTCTAGAAGTAGCTTCTTATTTCTTTTGTGAGGTAAAGTGCTCCTAGAAAGATCTGGGAAGTTTTTCTTCAGCTTAGTACTTTCAATATTAGCTAAATCTTTTTTCTGCAACATCAAGAACAAGAGTGTATATCACTTTTCTACAGGTCATACACTTCTTCAACAGAATTATGTTTATAATGCTTTTCAATTTTAGGTCAATAGATTGGTATATATACACATCAATTATGGAAAGAAAGGTGGTAATAAGTAGAATGAAGAGCAGGAACTCAACTCTGAAGAAGAGGCAGATTCAAGAATAGGTCTCTGCATAGAACAAGAATGGGAAAACAGATCTTTTGAGTGAGCCCCTATAAATAGTTTCTCCCGACAGCTGATATAAGAACTAACTGCTATTCATTGTCCCTTTAACTAAAATAGAAACATTGCATGACATATTTGCTTAGGTAAAAGTTAAGCCAATTTATCTGCAGTAATATATTGCATATCTTAAATAGCTTCACAGTATTTTACAATGACTAACTTTGGGTTCTAATATAACAGAAATGGGCAAGTAAGTGATCAAATTGCATGACATAGAACGTGGTTAAAATAGTGTTACTTTGAAGTTGAAACCAAATGTTCATTTTTGTAATTAACCAAAATCTCAGGGTGGCATTTATGACACATAACATCTCATAACCTATTTGCTTCTGCTCCTGTTCCATCCACACTGGCTTTCTACTAGTTTTTTAAGCATGCACATCAACTTTCCTCTTTGTCTTGTGTGTTCACTTGGTCTTGAATGTTTTTTCCACTTTATTTTCTCATGGTGAATTTCCTTTCTTAACTCAGCTTTCATGGTCAACTTAACTTCTTCAGAGAGATATTAGCTTGACCTCCTATCCTAGAAAGATCCTCAATCACTAGCATATGAACCTTTCTCTGCAAAGCAGTTGTCACCACAGAAATTTTCTTGCTTATTTATATCCAAATGTATTTACTTACAATCTGACTCCCTCTACTTCAGTGTAAGAGTTTTGAAAGTATGGGATTTTGACTGTCAGATTCCTAGAATTTAGGGAGATGTAATAAATATTTGGTGCATCAATGAACAAAATTAACTTTCAGCTATGTAATACAAGTCCTTCCTTTAAGACAAATTCATTAGGAAATAACCCTCCCAGAAACAAGAATATATTGACTTGTTGCATAAAGTCTTTAGATATGAACCAGTTAAATCTTTAAAGACATCTGCCAAAAGTATAGTTATACATTGTTTAGAGTAGTTGATTTCTGGACTTTCTTTTGCATCATATTTAATAGACTATTGTTATTTTGGGTAAGGTCATATAGTTCTGACTTATGAGAGTAACACTATTTAAGTATATAAAGAGGATTGTTTTTTCTCATATTTCCTACAAAGGGGATGTGATTATAAATCCAGGGCATCAAGTGTTCAGCTATTCCTACAAAATATTGTCAGTATCCTATTAGATATTGTTAAGATTCTGATTTCTCAAAATTGGTTTTGTGAAACAAGTTCAGGATGAGCATCTATAACCAGAGATTATAGTGAATTCATTCAGCATGGCTCATATTAGGTCCTGGCCAAGAGTCCACATCTTAGTAAGACCCACTAAAGGCCACAAGTCCCCTTTGTTGCTTTCAGAATAATCTCAGAGTTAACTGAGAAACAGAACAACGTTATGATGAAACAGTTATGCCTAACTATGTCACCTGCTTCTTTTGTGGAACACTGGCCTTAGAAGCCCAGTATTGCAATTTATCTAGTGGAAAACATGCATAATGAGCTAATTGGTTATAACGAAGGAACAAATAATTGCCTTATTTAAAAAGTATGATATTGTGTTGGACAAAACAGATATACCTAAAACAGGCTGAAATGATAATTATTGAGTCCACTGTCCAATGCCATCCGTAAATATTTCTAGAGGAAAGAAATATTTCTCAAGTGGTATATTGAGTTTGAAAATTTCTAATGATTTATACACTATTATAGGGTACAATAGAACTTATGTATGCATATTTTAAACTGTTCAATTACGTGGTACATAAACTCAGCAGAAGGGATGGTGCATAATAAAATACTGATTATGTAATTTTCCCAAGTAAGAAAAAACATCTAAAAGTTGGAAAGAGGGCAAAAAGGTAGATGGCACATATTTCCTATCTATACTGGAGGATAGGCCCACCCAAGGTTTAGGAAAATATAATTTTCAATTGTCTGCATACTATTGATTAAAACACTTACACTGATTTAGTAAAGTTAAATGGTTCTTTATTGATTTTTCTGAAATATATATCTAAATAATTTGCATCTGAAAGAAGTATATCAAAGTTAGTTTACTGCTCTTTTGGAAATGAACCAGTTTTTAAGCTAATCTAGCAATCTTAACATTCTTTTATTGAATTGTCTATTGCTTATACATAACTAGTTGCTCAAATGTTAATGTTTCCTACATAAATTACTTAGGTGAATAAAATATATTTTTAATTTCATTTTATGTTTTTACATGAGTTTTATAATTTTGCACTTGAAAAATTATATTTTAACAGCCCTAAATCCATACAGGAAATTAGTAATACCTTCTTAATGTTCTACCTCTTTGAGCAGCTTCCTCTACAACCAAATCCTGGTGCTTTATCCATGTTGCTATTGCCTTAAATCCTTTTTGCCTACTGCATAAAACACAAACCGTCTGTGAAATAATTCTAGTCCAGAAAATGTAACTTGTGCCTACCTCACCATCATTTTATTTTGCTGCATCTACCCTCATATTCAATGCTCAAACCTACTAAGTTGTTAATTATTACTCTGACCATGCCCAGCTGTTTTCTGGAAACCTTCTGCTTTTGCTATTGTATTATTTTTGTCTGAAGCAATCTTCTTCTGAACAGTTGACCCACCCTTTGCCATTTTTACAAAAATCTCAAATATATTTTCTCAAAATACAATATTTCTGGACTAATCATCTCATTGCCCCAAGTAAAACTGGATTTCTTCCACATTTCCCTAATTCTAACTTAATAGCTCTCTGAGTACACCTGAAATTCTTTATTACACTTACCTGTGTACATGTATTCCTCCATTTGCCAAACTCTATTCTTCTTAGGGAGGGTTGTGTATTATATAGTTTCGTATGTCTTAGCAAATCCATCGCATAATTCTCTGAAGGACATTAGGTACCTGATCCATGATTATTGGAAGCTAAAAGTAAAATATATGGATTGGAGAGACATTCACCCCATTATGTTATGTGGCTTAACATAATGGGGTGAAAGCTGGAAGAGATTTTATCCATCAGCTGGCTTAGAGTTTCTAAAGAAATTATAGTTTGTATGAGTAAGCCATGTAAATTACGCATTTTAGACATAAACAAAAGAAGATAGAAAAATCTGTTTGCTTGTTGAGAAACACTCAGTGATGCCAATCTCTCATTTTCTATGAAGCTGAGACCCCCCCCCAGATAAGCAAATTGTCCACGTCTATACAAATTGATTTACTAACTTGGAATTAGCCCCTTTGTCTTGAATCCCAAAGTATTCTTATAACGAGTACTCAGGACCTGAAGTATTTTTTAAAAGGTCCTTTTTGGTTCTGAAAATAAATTAGCCTTGCCTTTAGGGAACTGTGTTTATAAGCAAAGTGAAGCCTGAGTAGAGGAATATGATGACTCCCTTACACCACATTGCTTTTTTCACCATCCCCAAAGACATTCTGACCTTTCCATTTGTTTCTTCACTCTCTTTGATACACTACATCCTCCTCAGAGTAATATCATAGGGCCATTTCAGTTTTCTTCTGAGACAAAGTAACATTACACAGCACAGCTTTTGCTAATAACTTGACCTTTCGATTCAGTGATGCTCATATTGATAGCATAAGAGATTTCCTTAAGAAAGAAAGAAAAAAAGAAAATATCAAGAGGTTTATGTTCTTCATTTAGTTAGAAATTCTGGCAAATTTAGTACCATGGCATATAGTTACAAAGCCTAACAAAGTTCATTTTCCTTTTTGTATTCAATACTACAAAGCATATCTTGTTTATTTTAGGTAAATAATGACTAAATTAAAAAATAAAAATATTTGCCAGGTGTGGTGGCTCACGTCTGTAATCCCAGCACTATGGGAGGCAGAGGCAGGTGGATCATCTGAGGTCAGGAGTTTGAGACCAGCCTGACCAACACAGAGAAACCCTGTATCTACTAAAAATACAAAATTAGCTGAGCGTGGTGGTGCATGCCTGTAATCTCAGCTACTTGGGAGGCTGAGGCAGGAGAATCGCTTGAACCCGGGAGGTGAAGGTTGTGGTGAGCCGAGATCGTGCCACTGCACTCCAGCCTGGGCAACAAGAGTGAAACTCTGTCTCAAAAAAAAAAATTTGTTCAAAGCAGATCGATTTTTTAAATAATAGAGTAAGGAAGACATGGTTGGAATAATCTTAACAAATGGCATAGGGAAAAATGGCCATCATTATTTATACAATAATAATCTAATGTTTATAGACCTGAAAGCTATTGGTGATGAAATCATTTTTGAAATAATACAATACTTTTTCAAAATATATTATACTAATATTTAAAATGTTTGTCTAATTCTTGGAAAGAAAGTTTCTTGGGAACAAAACAAGACAATATGCAGATTTTTTTTTCCTTTTCAGAAACAAATATGGAAGGTAATGTGTTTAAAAGAAAGAGACATGTTTACTAACAGGCAGTGCAATTTGCCATTCTTAAAATGCAAAATATTAGTGATTTATTTTTCTTCTTTTCTTTCTTCCTTTTTTAATCCAACCTCTTTTCTATACTCCTAATTATTTAACTGTTCAAGAATGGTATTTTTGCTGCCAGTACCTTTCCAGAGCAAATGAAAGGAGAAGGGAATAAAGAAACAGTAATTATTTTGTTTAAGAAAATAATGAAAGATTTCATTATTTTTGCAAATATATTCATCTGTAAACTATTCTGTTGGCAACATACTAACTAAAATCTAGTCATACACCACTGAGAATATAGGATTCATACACTGTGATGTAAGTGGATTTGTAAACAAGATTATTTTTAAAGTTGTATTGACTTCATTGATTTTCATAAGGATATACACTGTTCTGTGTAATAGAGTTTTTATTGCAATTTACAGGTAAACAGCTGAAATACCTTAGGGCATTTTTTTTTCTTTCTGTAATAGTAGAAGCTAAAAGTAGAATGTGTCACCATTAACCTTGAGACTATTGGGTTTTACTGGCTTGTATTTCAGCCATCCATTATTTAAATATGTCTGTGTGGTTATAATATTTACTCAGCACACATAAGACATTATGAATCCTATATTTCAGTATTTACTTCAAGAGTCCTTTAAAACAAAAGATAAATACTTTTTATGTGTTTTAATAATAAATGTTACTTTTTGTCCTATAACATGTCCTGTTTAAAATTCCATCATTGATTTAACATGCATGTATCAACATCCACAGATTTACACACATACCTTCCAACTGCAAAATCCCCAGCAAATATTGAATTATTCCACCATTCTTGCCTTCTATGTTCACAGCCTCTTGAAAAAGAATGATTACTAGGAGGTTTCTACAACTTTAAGCTGACATCTAGTTGCTGAAAGTTGATTCTCCTCACTCAGCTCCTCCATGATTAAATATCTCAATATTTAAAGAGCTTTGGAATGAGACAAAGTGGTGATTTTTAGGTAATCATGGAGAATCTGCTTAAAAATGTGAAATGACAAAACCCCATTTGTTTTATGGGAACAGAACATATGTAAGAATCTGAACTAGTAAGTCCCACTTTGATTTCAGCCAAGATACTGAGATGAATTATTATATAAGTAGTTTAATACCTTCTACTTTAACTGCTTCTACCTAAAGCTGTGGCTTGACTCCTTGTAAGGCAAGGCCACAAATAAAAGGGAAAGATCTATTTGTGGGCTTGGATAGCTAGATTCGAATACTAGGTTTAAAACTGTATGACTATAGAAAGTTTATTTAACTTTCTAGATGAATACATTTCATTTGGCAAGTTAAATTATATCCCTGCCTCATTTTCCTCTTATATAAAATCGAGACAATAATAGTATCTTCCTCATAGTTAATGCAAGGATTATATTAATTCACATATGTAAAATACTTTAAAAGTTGCTAGTATATAGCAAGTATCTAACTAGTATTTTCTGTTATTATTACCATGAAAGGCAGAATAATGATCCTTCAAAGAGGTCCATATCCTAATCTCCAGAAACCAAAAAGTGTTACCTTACTTGGTAAAGGGGACTTCGTGATATCATTAAGGTTACAAACCTTCAGATGGAGGTATTATCCTGGAATCTGCTGGTGGGTCCAGTCTAATCACATAAACTCTTAAAACCCAAGAGAGAGGCAGAGAAACTGATACATACAGATAAGGTCTTTTCAAATGATACAAATGATTAAAACTGACCTTCCTTTTTGCTTAGAGAGCTTTGGTGTTAAATAAGTAAATAAATTTTGATTGCTATAATCAACCTCGTTCCCTTTCCTGATATGTTTTCTCCCATTTTCAAGAACAGATATCTTTACAAAAGCCACCTCAAATGCTCCTTGACCAGTCACTGTTTAAAAGGGCTTCTGGTAGTGATTGGGTAATAAAGAACTTAGAATCTTTACAAAAATCCAAGCACACATAAAAATATAAGTGGCAATAAATACTTAAGATTGATAGAAATAATGGTTTAATCAGGTTAACAATAATGTTAGAGAACTTTATTAAGGCCATAACAATCTCTTGCTGTGATATGTATAGACTTTATTACACAAATTAAATAATAAAATAATATTATACACCATTATGGAGTATCATGACACTGTTTAGTATTATGCTAAACAACACTATGAGGTGGCTCTCATTATTTTAATTTTACTCATAGGAAAATCAAGTAACTTGTATATGAGACACGTGGCTGATAAGTTTTAGAGTTGAATTTGAAATTAAGATTCTCAATTTTAACTCACTGATTCTAAATTTTAAGCTCTTTTCTTTGTACCATGCTGACTCCCAATAACACCTTAAACTCAGTTTGTCTTATTCAAACCAAGTAATCTCATTTGGGGAATAACAATACAACCTTTCAGGAATAAAAGCTTGTGACAAAAGAGACACACAAAAAAATAGGATGAAGATCTCAAGTTTCCAAGCATACTGTTAGAGCCACTGCTTAGATGATCTGTTTTTCACTAAACACCGGTCAGCTCTGGACAGAATGGAATCAGCTTAGTATGGCATTTGGCCCTTAACAAAAAGGCCAGAAATAACTATGACTTAAACATGATAGAGGTTTACTCCTTCTCTCATACAGAAAAAAATAGAAAAATGCATCCATAGCTATTTTGACTGTTATGTAATGACATCAATTAAGAATGTAGATTGCTTCTATTTTTTCATTTTACTGTTCTTTGTGTGGGTCTTGCATCTTTAAGATCACTTCCAGATCCTAAATGGCTGATAGAACTTCAGTCATCATATCTGTGCTTCAGAGAGGAAACAGGAATTAGGGACCAGGCGTAAGCCAGATCTCTGCTTGCTTTTAAATGAGCTTTCTTCAAATCCTACGTATCTTTTTGACTGTTTAATTATGTGAGTGATTCTGGTATATAGCTAGGCCTGAAGACCTTAGTATGATACATATAAGAAATATCTGCCTTCCACGTGTTTTTGATTAGCCACCTCTGGTTGCATGGGAGATTGGAAATACTAGTTATTTAACTATGCAAATTTCTAACTATCGTGGAATCTGGATTTTGTTACAAGGAAGAAGGGAAAGGTAAGTACTAAGTAGCTATCTGAGACCCAAACACTAAAGTAGCCAAGCCTATGAACATTTCCAGACATGCATTACTCATGCAATTTCAGAATCTTGGCTCTCTTATTAAGGTTAATTGGAAGTTAGTGAAATCTCCATTGGGAGAGTCTCTAACGGAGTGATCTAGGAATTTACGCAGTCAAATCAGGTGAAAAATTCAGTTACACTCTTAGGAAGTGCTCCATGTCACAAAGCTGCCTATGTGCTTACATTTTCTTCTCAGCCCATCAAAATGAATTAACTTCAACAGAGTAAGATCAAACTATATGCAATTTAATGTTCTGAACTTTCCATCAATCTAGATGCCATATTCATGAGAAATTATCAAAACCAAATTTATATTTTTAAGGTCCACTTTTTATTTTCATAATTTACATTTATAAATATATATTATATAATAGTAACATGTTCTCATGATGTTCAGATATCATGTCCCACAGGAAACATTTCAAATGACACAATTTCCAATATGGAAAAAAAATCTGACAAGCTTACAGACACTTCTGTTTTTTTTTTTTTCATCTAAAGTATGTAAAATCCTTAGTAGGAAAAAGAAATGTTGCAAAGATGTAGAATAACACCGAAAAAAAAGCATGGACTTGAAACCTAAATAAATTTCAGTTTAAATCCCTTCTCAAACTATTATTTGCTTGTTATGTGACTTTGCAGAAATTGTGTAAACTCCCTTGGTGTGATTTTTAACTGCAATCTTTAACTGTATAACTGTGATCTAATTGTGTAAATATAAACTTGTTACATAAAAAGTGTGTGTGTGTGTGTGTGTGTGTGTGTGTGTGTGTGTATTTTGAGATGAAGTTTTGCTCTTGTTGCCCAAGCTGGAGTGCAATGGTGCAATCTCGGCTCACCGCAACCTCCACCTCCCAGGTTCAAGCAATTCTCCTGCCTCAGCCTCTGGAATAGCTGGGATTACAGGCATCTGCCACCACGCCTGGCTAATTTTGTAATTTTAGTAGAGACGGGATTTCTCCATGTTGGTGGTAAAATTGTAATAAAATGACCCTTATTTCTCAATTTATATTAAAAATTTTAAACTGTCTGTGAAACCTAAGGTCAATATCCAAAATTATAATGCGATTTTCATATAGTTATTTTATGATGGGAAATTATAGGTGTTACAAAGTAATGTTACTTGTGCTTTAATCACACTTATTTTTAGATACATTTATAATAACCTTTGCCCCACAAATTAACCTTTGATTTTCTTCTTCCATGAAATATAGAAAAATAACTTGTTTCATTTCTGAGGACAAAAAGTAAATAATGTATATTCCATAGGAAGTTAATAAAATTAAAATTTTTACTAAAAACCAGTGATGACCACCATGAAACGAGTATCTTTGCAGGTTAATGGCATACAGTGGACAATGGCATCAATTTTCCATTAAAAGTTATTGAAACTGTTTCTTTGTAGCAGCTTTGATAAGTTTTCAAATTCAGAGTTGTGAATAAAGTAACGCCCAACTAACATTTTTACATCCTATTTCCCTGATGGCCTCAATCCATATTAGACTAAATGTTCACCCTTGACCTGAACACAAGCCTTGGGTGGGGTTCATTTACTTATGTATACATAAAGGATTTTTTTGCCCCCAACAAGTCTATAAATTCCTTAAAGTCAGTCCTAATGCAGACTTACGGTCTTTCAAAACAAGAAAAATTGTCTTGCATTTAGAATGTATTTACTAAAAGTAAATTTGGACAATAATAAATATTCATAACTGAAAAGACCAAGAAATGTTATCAATGATCTAAATAGCCTCATTTCTACAGTTCACTTCAGTGCCCTATATGTTGACCCATATATATGACCCTTTATGTTGGCCTTACCAGACTCTGGCTCCCATGTTTGACTGTTTAATTATATGGGTGATTCTGGTGTATAACTAGGCCTGAAGAGCTCCTTAGTAAGATATATACAAGAAATATCTGCCTATTTACTCAATTCATCAGCCTACCAACATGGCAACATTCCTGTGTTACAAGGTAACCCAAATTCCGGGAATTGGGCACCTGCTTTCTCAAGCCACCAGTTAAGAGATTCAGAGAATGAGTAGCAAATGTGTGGCTTTGCCTGATTGAGCACATTCTACAGTTTGGAGTCAGACACTGAGTTTTTCTAACTAATTCTCATTTTCCTGAGAGGACTGGGAATCCTGAACATAGCACAGTGCCTATAAACTGATCTTGTTCTCAGGCTAGTCCTTCAAGTAGTAGGAAAGGAACAGGCTGTAAAAATAAAAAATGAAAACAGCAAAGAAGCAACGAAAAACTGTGTTGCTCCCTCTTGGAACATGGCAATTCCTGCTTTAGAACCTGTTGAAAATTCTGTAACCTAATGGGGAGAAATACATTATCTGTTTTATCATAAATTACAGTTTCCTATTTTACCTCCCAAATTCTTATTTGAATATCTGGAAACTTGTGGAACAGCTGCTATACTCTCCATAAAATGTAGAACAACTGAACAAAACCCCATAGCAGAATGGCACAGTATAGTGCATATGCCCACCATGATCAGCTCAAATGGCATTGCTCTTGGCAGGAAAGTACTCAATGGACTATTTGGGAAGAGCTTCAATATGTGACACATGAGTGTACCTTTGGGAGTTAAATACCCTAAAGTCATCCTTTGAGAGCCTCCCAGAAAAATATACAGAGAACAGAAAATGCAAGGCATTCAGAATCCTGAAGTTAAATCAATGGGTATTATAAGCCAGTGAAACTGGTTTGTGCATGCCATGGTAACTCATTTATATTTAGGCTTCTATTCGAAGTCTAGAAACCTAGTGTCTATCATATGTGAACTTTTTGTTAGTGAGCAGGAGTTGGGTGAAGATAAACCCTGGTTACTTTGTAATCCAGGAAAGCAAATAAAGCACATTTCCTCTAAGAAGAAGCAGGGCCATGTTGATGTGTTAGGGCTCATTATCAGACATCACAAGGCTAAACTGACGAATCTAGAGTGTGAGTCAGGCAGCACACAAAAAGAACAGGTTGCCAAATACAGTGTGGTCACTGGAGAGGCTAAAATGATCAGGAAATCAAACTTGAATTTATAAATGCTAGAGTTATTTCTTGTAGACAAGAGAAACTACACTCTGGGTAGAAAGCAAGGAGTTGAGAGGTTGCCAATGTGGTCGACAAGCAGAAAAATGAAGGAACAAGTTGTGAGGCAGCAGATATATGAGCAGATATGACCATGTTTTATTCAATTTTTCTGACCACAGATGGAAACAAATATTGAAAGGTTTGGCTGGATTTTGTAAACAGTGTTGAGCAAGAACCTTGTCTTGAATTTATCTGTAATTTTAGTTCTTTTAAGTTGAGGCTACATGGCTATTGCCAGTCCCTCAGGAGGTTAGAATTATAGGACCTGGGCTCCAGTGACATTTATCCCAATAATTAACTGCAATAGCTTTCTTTAATGGCAACCATTTCCCAACTGCCCAATATTTCCTTCTTCCAGATTTTATGTTAATTTTTTACCATCTAATGACATTCACAAATAACCCTTGCTAAAATTCTCTGAAGATATCAAAGTCTTGCCTGAATTTCATGCTTTAGACTATGTCCTACCTGCTTACTTGACAAATATTAATAGTGCTGGAACTGCCTTCAAGTATCTGTTCCCCTATGTCATCTAGGTTCTATGTCAGACTCTTTACTGGCTGTTACAATGATGTAGACTTTACAGAGAAAGTGTGATTTAAAATGAACTTTATTTCTTGGTTTAAAGGACTGGAAAACAAAACAAAACAAATACCCTAAAATGTAAGTTTGCAAAACAACAAAAGTCTTGAGTCTTAGATTTTCACCTCAAGGTAACCATTTGCTTTAATGAAGTGGTAGGGAATCTGCCATCAGGCCAGTTTTCTGTGTATATGACATTGATTGAACAGCCATGCGCTCAGCCACATGGCAGGGTCTTTCCTCCAATCATTTGTCTGGAGTTGAACGATGATCTAGGACTTTTCTCCTCTTGGAGAGTTTCTTCAGGATGTGGTCTCTCTCTCTCTATTGCATACTACTGTGTTCTTGAATTTGCAAACAACCCTGTCCTTTTCTTTCTTATTTGATTTTGTCCATCACATCTCCTCTTGAAATAGGAGCTGGTCTGGAGTTCAATTTGAAAGTCATTAATCTCCTTTAAACAGCCTGTTTTGGGTTCACAGTCACTCCTACTCAATAGAGGGAATATCTTTTTAGCTAGTATTTTTGTCATAACTGCCACTTCCTCTTCTGTATTTCAAAATAAAGTATTGACTGTTTTCTATACAAGACTTCATCTGAAAGACCACTAAGCCAGGAACCAGGAACAGGTGAGCTGGTTCAGCTAGTATCTTCCACCAGTAATTATGGGGGATCACCGTGGTCCAGGATCTGGTCCTCATTTTTTCAGGTTGAGAAAAATAATTATGTCATTTTTATAGAATTTTTCAGATTCTGGAAGTTGAACTTATAGTAATATAATGGACAAAAATGACATATTATTAGGTTATCTTGCTTAAGAAGTAGGTCTACAAAGAGTGGTTCACTCTGCCACTCAGGAGACTAAAGAACAAATCTGAAGGTAGTGATATGACCATAAAATAGAACAAGGACTGCTGGGTGTTCCAAAATATTTCATCAAATTACAGAATATGGATAACTCATCCTGATTTTATATTAAAAGTGTTCTTGATGAATAACTGCAATTAGTATTTTAGGTCAAGCCATTGTAATTATCCTGTGAGCAACATCAGGAATTTCGTTTTCCATCTTTTTAGTTTCTCATTCTGAATTCCATTAAACTGATTCAAAAATGCCATAAACAGCACAATTCTTAATTCATGCTTTTGAATATGTAGTGTCACACCCTTGTCCCCTTGGTTAGATAAAGGAGATATTTGGATGCCAGTATAGTTATAAACCTCCCCTTTGGATATGTGATTGTTGTCCATTATGCTTTCAGGAGGTTAGATATGTCAGAAATTATTCCCGATTCCTGAAGATAAACATTATAATCCCTATTACACAGATAACATAGTTCACCCTCTAAATAAGACAAAATGATATGCAATGACCACTTTTAATGTAATTTATTCTTTTCTCATGTATCTAGTTTTTATTTCCAAAAGTAGCTTGCCTTGAAGTTCAAAGTGTATTGGCCTTAATTATTAAAAATAAAATGTAGTGCTCTGGCAAATTTAGAAATGTCCTTGCCTCTGTGGCTTATTGCCACTTGGTAAACTCTCGAAGACGATTATTCTAATTCAAGCCCTCAGTCATTATTTCAAAAGTATGTAATATATACAGTCTCATGCTTTATTATGAAAAAAATAGAATAATTTTTAAAAATTCTCAGACAGCAAAATATTAGACTAAGAAGCATCCCTATAAATAACAACATGAACCTGACTTACAGAAGGATGCATTTTTGTACACAATAGCACTCTGCAAAATGCTGTGTACTCATAATGGTTCCAATTGTATTGCAGAGACTTAAAATCTATCTTAATAAAATGCATTTTGAAAAATATATCTATTTTTTCAATCCATGGGTAATTACTTAGATGCATTTTAAGCATATACATTTTTTCTACTTGGGTCTATTTTCATTGAGATTAAAATGTTGGTAGTTTATAAACATATGATTTAGATCTGCCAGGTACACTTGTATTTTGTCATCAGGTAGAGAAGTTTGGTACCTTTGCTGCAATTAATTTTATGAGATTTGTAGAAAGATGAAATATAAGTATTAAACAGAAATTAAATCTGAGCACTTTCTGTAATCTTTTTATTCTTACACAGTTTTGATTATTGGCCCTATTAAGATATTAACCACCTGGGGAATAGTATCATGTCTATGTTCTGACAAACAAAATCAGAAAGCTTATTTTATTAGCCTACCTGTCCTTAAGCACATGATTAATTTCCATTTACTGAAAACAATCTGAACTAATTTGCATGAGTTTTTTCCAAGGTGCCTTTTATATTTTTCTATATTTGTTTTGTAATCCTGGTTATATTTCTAAATCAGAGAAAGGAACAGATAGTATTCATTTATATAATTGATTATTTAGGCATTAATATTTAATGCTTGTCAAGAGCTGAATGATCTAATATTTTACCCTATATTTTAACTAAGTTATCCTGCCACAGTTCCACGGATATTGGTAGAAAACATCATATTCTGGAGTCAGAAACAGAGAACTTTTTCAATAGAACAACGAAATAGTGCGTGCTCCCTGTTGCTTTAGTTTCCTTTGCCTCTAAGTCTGAGAGGGAATATGGAATAACTCAGACAGACATTGCATACACAGTCATTTTGCATCATAGCTGATATAAATTTAAGCTTAGGCTACTGGAATGTGTCATAAAGCAAGTCTGCCCAAGCTTTTCCCTAGAGGGACACATTACCTTTGTTAGTGTGCAGTAAACACAGTATATGTGCAGTAAACACACCTGCCCTTTTCTCAGGAAGGAGCCGCTATCTCTATCTTCCAAAGCTGTTCCCTGTACAGAAATCCTTGCAAAGGTGTCTGGAGCAAAAGATATGCAGAAACATGAGAGAACCATGGAAAATTGTCTCCCAGCATTATAGAGATATATTTTTATGGTGCCTAGTAGGCAAAATATTATTTACTGAGACAGTTTTATCATTTTAGATATAGTATTGAGAGACTGATTATATGAGTGGACAATGGCCAGATCGTACATGAAAACAGAACCCTTTCTGATACATAACCTTTGCAGCAACCAGAATCAGAAGCTGAAATTCATCTCTGCATAAATCAGCCCAAAACAGTTAGCATTTGTTCAATGACTGCCAGCTTATCTATTTTGCCTCCTGGCTTCTGACTAAGGATCAACTAGAGAAGCCAAATATGTTCCCCAAACTAATTACATAGGATGCCTTGGTTTAAGTTAGCCTACTCCCAGCTTCTTGCCAACAACCTCCAATTAGGCTTTAACTGAAGTTTTTCCTTCTATTTACTGTGAAGCTTTCCCATTACTCTGACTGCCTTGAGTCTCTGTCAAATGCAAGTGATGAGGCTGTCTCCCTTGTTACAGCAGACTCTAGATAGCCTCTGTTTATTTTCGTTACAGAAAGTGTTCGTAATATACATACCTAGCAATTATAAAAATTATAACTGAATTCAAGAATAGCTTAACTTCTATAATAGAGACCAGATTAAGATATCATGGCTGTGTGTATGTGTGTATATACATGTTATTTAAAAATCTCTTTTCTAGAAATTAAAAATAAACTCATAACAGTAGAATCTTTGTGGATTTGTATATAGTTTTGATATAGTATGGATACTCTTAAAGAAAAAGCAAAATATCTCAGTTTTCTTATAGATTCAGTCACTAGATATTTATAAAATGGCATGTAGCTAGAGACACTCATTATGAATAGCTTTTTAAAAAGCCCTATACCATATCCATATAAATATTTAAAATCTATTAAAAGTTGTATTGCTTTTATAACTCCACTGCCCATGAAATGGTTTAGATAAGATAACCTTCTACACTGTTGTTCTTTAGTACAAAAAAATAAGCAATTTTGCAAGGAGCAGCTGGCCTTTTCAACATTGGTGACATTTTGCAGCAAACTGAAAGGTAAGAGGTAGAAAGATTTTAAAATATATTCTTGCTGTAAAGACCAAAGAAATGTAATACAGAATGTGCTGCTCTTTATAATTTTGGCTGTGTTTCACAGATATTAGGTTTTAAAGCAATTTTATTTTAGTAGATGAGTGAGAATATTTTAGAGGTAGAGTAGTGAAGCCCCTAACTTGCTCTTAGAAAACTGAACATTAAGGGAGAAACGAAGAGGTATACGTTTGGGATTAGCACCCATTCTGTAGTCCCCTAACTAGTAAATGAAATTGCCTGGAGATTCCATAATCAACGTTATCATCTCTGCGAAGCACAAATTTGAAGCATTCATATTTTTTTCCTCTGTTATCTATACTTTCCTATACTCCAAAAAATATCTCCATGGCAAATAACATTAATGAAATAATTGGGCTAATTATAGACTCAGAATAATGGATGTTCCAGCTACGCATTAACTAAAAGTAGAATAATGGAGAAGATTAGAATGGCTTCTGCTCATGCTTCAGAAAAAATCTTAAGAATGTATAGGCACCTTAGAAACAAGACTATTTCAAGACCCATATCTATAGCATTTCTGATATGTAATTGTCAGCCTCAAATTTCCTTTTGAAAAAACTTATTCATGGTAAAGAAATCCATTTTGTGTTTGAAAGGTTTAAATATTAAGAATATCTGCCTAATAATGAGGTAAAATAGGCTACCCTATAATATCCACACCTGTTCTTAACCTCCATGTAAATATGGCCACTCTTTAAAAACATTAAAAACCTATCTGACACACCTTTTTCATATTATCTTGAGGTTCCAGAATAAGCATGCCTAATTAACTTGACCAGTCTATATGATGCCCTCTTTCCAATCTCTGAGCATTCAGATTATCTTCTTTTGGATGCCATTTATTTGTGGACATTCTTTAAAAGGACAGTGTTGTACCAGGAATTCTCCAAAGGGAACTAATTAATTCATAACTTAATAGGACCACTGAAACTCTTGATATGAACATTCTGCTGAGTATATATATATTAGCATTTTAAGCTATAAAGGAGTACTACTCCAGACTTATGGTAAGCTAATTTGTTCCATTTATATACAGCTAGCCGTTTAAATCTGCATCTGGAAATTATGCTTTTTCAGATTATGTATCATTTCATTTTTCTCTGAATACTGACTCTATGGTCATTGTCTCTTGTCATTTAGTAGGTGGATTATCCCTCTTAATTTTTGTGTTAAGCAGTCACCAAATGACTTTATTTTCTTTGTTTCCTGCAACTTATTTGATAAGAATGTAGAATTTAGCAGAATGATGAGTATCAAACCATTTGGGAGCCACCTGAGCAGCTCCAAACTTTTCCCTGCTCAGCCCACTCCTGCTCACACAGGCTGAGAGAACAGAGCCTGTAGTTGGAACCTCATGGTTCAAGCAAGGAATGGTATAGGTGATTTTCGAAAAAGGGGATAAATGCCTTTCCTAGAAGATTGGTGAGTTTGTTTGTTAATGCTTCTATTAAATGAATATAATATAATGTGTGGCTTATAAACAACAAAAATGTGTATCTCAGCGTTCTGAAGGCAGGCAACCCTAGATGAGGTTGCTAGCATATTCCAGGCCTGATGAAAATGCTTTTTCTCATTTTAACTTCAAAGAAGGATGATGAATTTCTCTGGAGCCTCTTCTGTAAAGGCACTAAGCACTTAATGGCCCCACCTCCTAATATGACAACCTTGGGCATTAGACTGTCAACCTGGGAACTTGGAGGTGGGGCAACCATCCAGTTCATTGTAAAATGACTTTTATATATTTAAAAAAAAATCAAAGAAAAGAAAGGTGACATTTCTATATCAAGCTTAGTTTCCAAAAAGAATAGTGCTCTGCCAGAATGAGGTAGATGATAAAGAAATTGACTTTGGGGAAATGAGTTTATTGTAATACATGTTGAGTTTTATTAAAATTTTATATCTAAGTCTTTTAGGCAGTTGTGTCTATAGAATTGGCAGTGTGTGTGAAACACTAAACCTAAAATTGCATATTAACAGCCATTTTTATGGAAATGATAGTTGATCCAAAGGAATGAGTGAAATCAGAGAGAGGATATTGGTAGAGAAAATAGGACAGAAGTGGTTTTATTCGAAAATTATCCTGAGAAGCAATTCCTTGGTACTGATTATGGACAGCCACTGATGGAACTCTCATTAGCTGGAAAGAAAACCACTAGATGATGCTTTCTTGTCGCACCTAAAATAGCATCACAAAAGGTTCCAATTAGAAGCCAGGGCCTGTATTTCAAGCCAAATTATTTGTTTTCTCTATTAAGCTAATTCTTGACAGTCACGTAAAACAAGCCTAAAGTGAATCTAGGTTTTTATACAGTTTTGTTTTTCCTGGTCTTCTACATTAGAGAAAGTAAACAATAAAACCAACCAAACAAAAAGAAATCTTTCTTTTGAATAAACTACTATATTGGATGTTGGATGTACATTTAGAAGATAAAAACCAAAAGGAAAGAGAACAATTTACTGATGTGCAGAATGAATAAAAGCATTTCTTTATAAGCTTCTAGAATTCACTGCTGTTTCAAATATTCTTCTAGAATAATAAAGGTCCAAGTGGGCAGATAAAAATGCTAATTAAACTGGCTTTTAGCTCCAGCACTATGAAGTTTGTGATAATTATCAGCCAATCTCTGTCGTATTAGGCAGATGAGGCTTAACTGCAAAACTAGCAGAAGAAAATCAACATTCTTAGGAACCTGGTGCAGGTCCTCCTACAATTTTTTTTGGATTAGTCATTTTCAAAGGATTTCTATTTGGCTTTTTGCTGTATACTCAAGTTTTCTGCAGTACAGTAGCATATACCATTTAGTTACTGGGATTTGTGTGTGTGTGTGTGTGTGTGTGTGTGTGTGTGTGTGTGTTGTTCTTTTAATTATATTGGGCTTATTAAATGAGGAAGGACAAAGACTTGTCAGTTATTTGAGATGCTATCTTTGGCTAAATTTAATTCATGTTACATCTGTGACTTTCTCAGGGCAAGAAAGAGTGAATATTTTAGTGAACTAAATGGTCAATTTGACTTAGTGAGAAGTTTGAAAAAAATTTAAAAAAACTGTTTTGCTGGATTGATAAAGTCAAACAATAATTTTGATGTCTTGGGAAAACAGATAAAGAGAGACTCAAGTAGTTTAAGAGAATCCCTGCTGAAACTATTTACTTTCAGCAAGATTAATAACTTATTCTGAAAAAATGTAATGTTCTTGTACCTCTATATTTGTGAAGTGTCTTGGACTAAACTATGTTTAAGGTAGTTCTTATGGTTTATGTTTGTATATCAATTTTAAAATGAATCAAATTTGTTATTAGGTTGTTACCCAAGAAAACCTTTGTCTGAATTATTTTCTAGCAGATAGTACTGTTTGGTGTCAGATTTGAGTACTACTGAGAATAAACTTTAACTTTTGTCAACTTCCTCAACATTTATTTCAGTTTTAATAATACTCTGAACTTTGACTGTCTCAGATACTAATGTCCTCAAGCTGTTTTCTTGATTTTGCTATTTTTACGACCTTTTGAAATGGTAACATCTCACAAAAACTTAATCACAAAGGGCAGTCTACAACCTCAATCCTCAATTTTTATATAAATGGGAGCTTTCATCAAACTATAGTTTAGATTCTAGACCATAGCTATTATTCTTAACTTTAGAATAAGACCTCAAACATTAGTCATAATACTGTGGTGAAACTGTGTTATGCTTTTGCTTCACAGCAAACTATATTTCAAATCAAATTTATAAATTACTTCATCCAAAAAAACTGTTTTTGAATGAGACCCAAACTTTCAAATCCCTGAAATCACTGTTTGATATTTCTAGGCCAGCTGCTTCTAGCAACCTTGCCTTGCCCCCAAGCACACAGTCTTTACAACCTCTCTCTCTCTCTCTCTCACAGACACACACACACGCGCGCGCGCACACACACACACACACACTTTGAGTGGGATTCACACCTGTAAGGCATTCTCAGTGCTGTTTTTAAACTCTTTCACTTAAAAATGCACATCAGCATTAACATGAGTCATGGTGTCCATAACAAAAGCTCAATGACTGCCTAATACATAAAAAGAGTAGAATTATAGGTATTATTTGAAGATTGTAGCTTTTATCTTTGGCAGCATTTCTCATGATTATGTAAACTTCCCTTGATGACAATGTTGCCCAGAGAGGGATGCATACACTTGCTCTAGCCCATACCCCTGAAAACATCCTTAATTCCTCCCAGCCCATTGGCCAGACTGTTAGCCCTATCTTCAACACTGAACTTGCCACCTCTAGGACCACCCTTCCAGTTCTAGCCACTACATCTCTTGCCTAGGCCACTGTAACATCCTTCTCCCTGGGTTTCTTGCTTCCATTCTCAGTTGGCTATGGTCCATTCTTCACACAGCAGTAAGAGTGATCTTCTATAGGCAAATATCAGAGTATGCATTGTTAAACAGAACCATAGAATTACACCCAGGTGTCTCTCCAGGTGTTGTAAGTCTTTGCATGGCCAGTTCCAGCACATTGCCCTAAGCCTTCTATTCTTTGCTTGCTGGGCTCCAGCTGCACAGCTCTGTTCTGTAACAGAAAACACAGAGACTTTTTCTGACTTAGCGGCTTTACCTGAATAGCCTATTTACCACCCCTGTCTCCACTGATTCTCCTCATTACTTCCCATCACATAACCATGTTTACTTCCTTTATAGACATTCAGCCAACACTGATGTTACTTTCTATTTACTATGTGTTCATTTTCTTCCTGTGCCTGGTAAAATGCAAGTTTCTAAGGGTGACACCTTGCCTCTTTCCTTCACCATTTTACATATTGCATCTGAACTCATGTCTGATTAGGAAATGCGCAATAATATTTATTGACTTGTGATCCATGTATTCATTCACTGAATAATATCAAAAATCCAATTTCAGACACCAATTATTTACTTACAATATCAAGCGTGTTTTATATATTCTGTTGCGATGCAATTTTGCACGTTACAGAGCCCCCAACCCATGTAAAGGATGATGATATCATGGAAAGAACATGGATTTCATCCATAGACAAAACTAGATTTAAATTTCAGCTTCTGGCACTTACTAACTCTGTGACTATCTGAGATGACTTTTTGGCCATTGGTGTAAGAAAAAAATAAATACTGCCAACTTGGGAAAAGTGATCAGGCTGTGACTACAGAGAGCATGAATAAGGGTTCCACGATGTTTAAGTAATGTTTCATTTCTTGATCTGGGAAGTACACAAGTGTGTTCAATAATAATTCTTGATTTATACATTTATAATAGATGTGATTTTCTGTGCGTGTTTATGTATGCATTATTCCTAAATTAAAATGTAAATCAAATAGTAAATTGTTGGGTCCAAGAGTCTGAAGAGTACTCAGTTTTTGAAAGTTGTTGTCAAATTTTCTTTGTAAACGTTACTGTTGATTGGGTGTGGTGGCTCACACCTGTAATCCCAGGACTTTGGGAGGCCGAGGAAGGTGGATCATCGGAGGTCAGGAGTTCGAGAAACCCTGTCTCTTCTACAAAAATACAAAAATTTACCTGGCGTGGTGGCAGGCACCTGTAATCTCAGCTACTTGGGAGGCTGAGGCAGTAGAATCACTTGAACCAGGGAGGCGGAGGTTGCAGTGAGCTGAGATCATGCCATTGCACTGCAGCCTGGGTGACAAGAGCAAAACGCCATCTCAAAATAAATAAATAAATACTGCCAACTTATATTCCCATCATTTGCTCACTCATGCAATCAACATATGTTTACTGTATACTTTCTAATCACCAGTACTAACAGGCATTTGACAACTCAGAAATTTATTAAAATATACCTTTCTCAATAGCCAAATTTATAACATTTACATTTTTTAATAACTAGTGAAACTAGTGAAGTTTAATTTTTAGTATTTTTTCCACTGAAATATGTTTTTTGTTAATTATCCATTCAAATTGTGTGAACTTTTATTATAACTTTATATGTTTTTAAAGAACTAAGTAATAGTTAATTTTTGCACAGTATTTAGTATTATCTCTAGGTTTTCTGTTCATAAATAGGGATTCTGGATAGAGATTGAGGCTCCATAAAATTTCCACCAAACTTATCTTTCACTTATGCTGTCACTTTTCCTCAACAAAACATTGGGAGTATACTAAAATATTGTGAGAAACTTGACTTACAAGATAACTTACTTATAAAATAATTTGAATTTTCTTATTTATATATTTAGAAATTTTTATATTTTCCAAACACAGTGTTTACAATTTAAAAAATAAATAAAAGCTAAGGCAAATGGCATAGAATTTGGTGCATGGAATGTTTTGTTTTCTTCTTACCACTCTATATTACCCCCTTTATTATCTCTTCTTTCCTAGCCCAATTTTCTCTATGCTCTAGCAATTCTGGAATGATTATAATCTACTAAATTTGAAGTTCCATGGTGGGAAATATGTGCTCATCTTTGTAAACAAATACAGAAATCTAATAGGAGAATTATGACCATAAAACTTTAGTGGCTTAGTAGCAGTAGTAGTAGAAATTCTGTGTATCCTTTTAGAGGCTGTTCATGAGTTTTTTTAAACTGTAGGTTGATTATGGTGACAGTTGTGAGGGTAGAAAATATTTATTGACTAATATGTGTCAGTCATTCTGCTAAGCACTTTATTTGCCTCATCTTATTCAACCCTCATAACATATCTACACTATAGGTTTTAATGTTATGTCCATTTTACACAGGAGGAAACAAGGCCTTACAGAGATTGTGTAATCTGCACAAAGACACACAGGTAATAAATCATGGACCTGGGATTTAACCTTGGAAATCTGAGCCCAGGGACAAGTACAAAAAATGATGGTGTAAGTTACAGTGAGTATGGCAGTTCTAGAGGTGAGTGCATGGTTCCTGTCCTCAAGGCATCTCCTCTTGGTAACACATGACTACAATGTTCATCTTAATATGGCTGATAAATGTTATTTCAGAAGGAAGCATAAAGCCATGAGAGCACAGAGGGGCTAAATGTAAATGTTAATTTTTTTCTTAACACCCTAAAAGTGCTTTTCTTCATTACTAAAGCAATGCAATGCAAGCTAAATATCTGTATAGATAAACTGAAGACATATTTAATATGAACAAGCTGAAGTTAATAAGCCCACCACTCAGGGTGGTATTATCCTTTCAAATGTTTATCTGTATAAATTTACAGAATTGGGATCACAGAGCTCACACTCTATAACCAAACACTCTGGCTCCATAACTCAGGCCTTTTCACATTGTTTTTTTAAGCTTGGACTATTCTTCCTTCTAAATTTCAACTGGTAACTTTTTACTACTTCTTCAGGTCTCAGCTGAAATGTTAGCCTCAAAATAAGTTACTTTCCTTGTTAAACTCTTTTATACAATAACTAATATTTTTTATCGTTGGACTTACTACAGTTTATAATAAGCAATTTATATTTAATCAGAGATTTTTGTATTCACTGCTAACTCATCACCAATGAGTATTTCCTTCGTAGTACATCAGAGAGTCACAGACAGTACTTTTTCCTACATTTAATAGGGCAAATTTTTCTACATTTCCTAAATGTAGGAAATAGTACTGTCTGTGACTTCCACTAATTCTCCTCCTCTTCTTATTTCTACGACTTGCTGCCTTGAGCTTAAGCAGTCATCTTTGACTGTTATATTTAAATGTTAGACGTTGAGTGTTTTAAGTTTCATTATGAGAGATTTTCCTGAAGAGATCTGTAGCTGAAATACTTGATAAATACATTTAAACTAATAATAAATGTTGAACAAAACTTAATAGATTATTTTCCACCTCATCTTTAACATCCGAATAAAGTTTATTATATACCACACCAGAAAATAGTTATTAATTCTCTATAGCTGAACATCTACCTTGCTGATATTTTTATGTTGTATATGCATGCTGCAATGATAAAATACCATACTTTGTACCCAATAAAATAAATGCCTAGAAATAGAATGGCTATATATAAAGATATTTACATTTTAAGACTATTGATATCTAAAACAGTAATAGAAAGTAACAGAATATCTTTTAGAAATAAATAAAATATTTAATGAAGGATCATTTATCCAATAATTTAAATTTAGTCTCCTGGATAAACATTCCTATCTAACTGAATTTTTTATCAGCTACATTATATTTTTTCTTCCTGTTTCTATTGTTGAAAGTCAATGAGTTCAAAAGTAGAAAGAATAAAGTAATAGACTCAGTTATTAATGATAATTTATTTAAAACTTGTCACATTAAAGTCATGTTTATATTTTGAAAATATAATCTACCTTTTCTCATATCAAGTTATCTGCAACCCATCTATAAATCTTGAGTAGTTGGTATTGATTTTATTTGGCATTATAATAGTGTTTTTGCATGTCTAACAGCTTAAAAGCAGAGGTTTGAGTATGGCTATGAATTATTATAATTATCATAAATTAAATGTCACTTACTACTTATTTTGCTTTATCATTAATTCATGCTAGGGTTAGATAACTATAATAAAATTTGGGAATGCTTTTCTATATAACCTAATTTTATATCTAATTTTTAGGCATTGTTCAAGATTTAATAATTTTAAAAATTAAGTAGTATTGTTAGATCACTAATTGACTCCTTAAAGCCCAGCCTCTTTTCTTTCTTAATAAAAAGACTATAATATTATTTAGGATAAAAATGAGGCCTACTAAAAGAATAGATTTCCATGGCTTTCCAGAAGCTAGTTGTAGTTACATAGGTAAGTTTTACTCTATTAAATGTAGGAAAAAGTACCGTCCGTGACTTCCGCTAATTCTCCACTTCTCATTTCTACGACTTGCTGCCTTGAGCTTAGCAGTCATCTTTGACTATGAGGGGATGTTTTAAGTGGTGGCTACTTACAACGAAAGCCAGGAACCAGTCCTTAAGTGTCTCTGTCTGGATTTGTTTCTACAAGTATTAGCCTTTGTGTTGGAGCAAAGTCTTTTGGTGTATTTTGTGCATACAACCAAATTTAATCCTAAGTAAAACATATTGATATTCACCTCAAATATCCAAGCTTACTCAGAAACCAGATCAACAATTCAAGTGTCCGTTGCATATATGAAATGTCTGTGATAATTATTAAACTGTAAATTCTAAAGTAGAGGAGATAAGATGCATTTATTGTCCAAGACTACAGATCTGAAAGGCACTCCTAAGGAAGTCAATGCTTTCCTTCCCCTCGCACCATTATAATAATGTCTTCTAAATACTCATTCTTTATTATCTATTACTGTTAATTATCTGTTAATATGTAAGAAATTACCAGAAACTGAGTGGCTTAAAACAACATATGTTTAGGCAGTTTCTTCAGATCAGGAGTCTGGCATGGCTTTGGTGTGTTCTCGCTTCGGGGTCTCCTCTGAAAGCAGCAATCGAGATACTTTTTCTTTTTCTCTCTTTCTTTTTCTCTTTCTTCTTTCTTTCTTTCTTTTTCTTTCTGTCTTTCTTTTTTCTTTCTTCTTTTTCTTTCTTTTTCATTTTCTCTCTTTTTATTTCTTTTTCTTTCTTTTCATTTTGTTTTCTGGGGTAATTTCATCTTTATATATTGTTATTTATCATCCATATAATAATAATTCAACTCATTATTATTATTTATATGGCTGCAGTCTTGTCTCAAAGATTAACTGCTTCCAAACTTACGTGCTTGTTGTGGAATTCAGTCTCTTATGGACATTGAAAGTGAGGTCTCAGCCTTTTCTTGGCTGTCAGCCAGAGGCTGCTCTCAGTTTCTGACTGGTTGTTGACCCAAGGCCACCTTCACTACGTTGCCACATGGACTTACTGACTACTTACTTACAACATGACTGCTTACTTCATGCTAGACAGCAAAGAAGAGAACCTCTACTGAGACAGTTGTTACAATCTTATGGTGTTCATCACAGGTTGAAATAATATATTTATCCCAATTGCTACAATGAACCTCAAAACATTTATAGAAACCAGAATTTGCTTAAATATGCTCTTAGTTGCTTCTCCACATTGTAAAATGGTGATAACATTTTAGTCTTTGAAAACCCATTCCATAATGTACATTTATTTTTATCTTTTTAGTGCTCATTTGATTAAATATGCTTTTAAAAGTTGTTTCTCCACATTGTGAAACTGTAATAAAATCTTTGTCCTTGAAAACTCATTTAATGATGTACATTTATTCTTATCTTTCTGGTCCTCGCTTCTTATCAAGCACTTCATTTTAAAAATCATTTATATTAGAATTAAATTATTCCTATACAACAGTATAATCTTTGAGTTTTATGGTTTTATATTATCTGTTAACTTCAAATATCAGCAAAAAGCAGGAGTGTGTTTATTTTGAATTTTAAAAATACTGGCTGCTTTCCAGTATGCTTATTTTCTATCAATGCATGTGTAGAATATGCCTGAGAAGAAAGTTACAACCTGGATCCTGAGCTATGACAGAGATGTGCTAAGTATACGGTGATTATAAAAGTAGCAATATCTGTTGCATAAAGTGGATAAAGTAGCACATGACAACAATTATGTTAATTGCCTTGGTTATTTGGGGAACTGCACAAGAAAAATGAAAAATCTACTCTCATTTAACTAAAGTTGTCTTGGAAAACATTGAAAAAAATAAAACCATATATGATGAAATAATTAAGATAAGCAAGAGTTCTCCAGGCAATTATTGCATGGGGAAATTTCTCCAAATTTGTGGTCTAGTCATGTTATAGCTCTGATTGTCTAATAGCTAGCTGAGTTAAAGCAGCAAGTCATTTACATCTCCAAGTCACAATTTCTTTATCAGCAAAATAAGGATACTAATACTGACTACATATGGATGTTATAAAGCTTAAATTGGACAATGCGAAAGCCAATTGCAAATTGTTGGACAAATGTTACTCATTAAAACATATATGATAATACTTTGTCCATTATGAAGCACCATTTATCCCCAAGGTATTTGAATTGAAATGAAGCATACAGATTTTTTCTATAATAGTATTATTAGTGTATATGTTGGAAGTTTGCTTATTCAGCAAATGGTATGGCTCATAAGCACATATTTGTTATGGGGCTGTAAAAGGATACAAGTAATTCTTACATATTTCTATTATTATCTATATTAATTGTGATAGGCAGAATGTACCTGACATAGTTGAGGTCTGCACAAATGCTGTTTCAACAGGTAAACTGGCTAGAATTTGGTGAACTACAAAATATGATAAAATGCTGAGTTAACTGAGGTCTTCTCAAAAAGAGCGTTATACTTTTTATAAGTTTGTTATTCAGGTAACTATTTCCTCTTCTTAAAACATTATTAGCTTGAGTTCACTTTGTTTTTGTCTTACTGGAATAATTCTTCCAGTAAGCCAGTATCTCAATTGCTGTCTTCAATATTCTTCCTTCTTCAGGAAACTGGGAGATAGCAGTTGAAAGAGTTTGTTTTCCTTGGGCTAATTATCAGTGGAAGAACTGTAGAACTTACTTTCATTTAGAAGTAACCAGGTGAAGAAACAATATAAAAGATGTACAGAGAAGGAGGCAAAAAATATTACTCATATCTCTACATTGACTGTGGGTGGATCACAGAGGACTGACTCACTGTCAACTTAGAAATATGAGTAATTTTTCCCATTGTGTTTGTTTTTTTTTCTAATTTTTAAAACCCATCTTTATTACTTGTGTAGGAAGTTTGTATGTGGAATATATTGAATGAAAGACTGTTGATTCAAAAACTGGTTTAGACACTAGATACAGAAACCCGAGCAAAATATATCTTTAAATCTTTGTTCTGCAACAATCAAATGAGAGAGAAATAAAATTTGCTATAAAATTTGTTTAGAGCATTAATCAAAGTGTTCTTTACTGCATTTTTTATAAATTTCTTCAGCATTTTATCAAAACAGCACATGCTAAGGAGAATAATAATCTTTATGTCTGTATATCTGAAGAGTATTTTAAAATCTTCTTCTGAAATTTGACCTCTTAGCAGTATTTTATTATATTTCTTCCTTCAAAAAACACTCTCTCCATTAGCAAACATGACACCATACTTTTTCTACTTTTCTTCTGCTTCGTAAGTCACCCATCTCAGTATCAAAAGAGTCATTATCATCGATCTAGGCAATAAATGGAGTTACCTGAGGCTTGTCCTCACTCCCTCCCTTCCTTCCTTCCTTCTTTCCTTCCTTCCTTTTTCTTTTTCTTTCTTTCTTTCTTTGTCTTTCTTTCTTTCTTTTTCTTTCTGTCTGCCTTTCTTTCTTTCTCTTTCTGTCTTTCTTTTTTCTTTCTTTCTTCTTTTTCTTTCTCTTTCATTTTCTCTCTTTTTCTTTATTTCTTTTTCTTTCTTTTCATTTTGTTTTCTGGGGTAATTTCATCTTTATATATTATTATTTATCATCCATATAATAATAATTCAACTCATCAATGTAAATAACCAGATAAGATTTATTTCTTCAGAGCCTCATACAGGGGTGTGTGTATGTGTGTGTGTGTGTATATCACAAACTACTCTTGAATGTTTCTTTCTCATCTTAAATTTGATATACCCAAGACTAAACTGACATTACAATTAACTTTCTCCTAAAATAAAATAAAAAACAAGTCATTATCCAGTATCATTCCTTGCTTTTAATCTAGCATGTCATGTCTTGATAAGTTTCACCATATTCCATTGGGATATACAAGTCCAAAGCTTAGGAATTTTAATCAACACTGGCTACTGGCTTCTCTCTCCTCACCTACTTACTCTGTCATCAAGTTCTAAACATATATGTCTTCAATACATTTCTTCTTTATCTACTTCTCTGCTACTAGCCCCCTAGTTTAAGCTACTATTTTCTCCCATCTAGACTATTGCAACCATCCCCTGGTTCAATCTCCTAGAGTCCACTCTGGCTCCTTTTAAATCTGCCCTTCAGACTGTAACTCTGTCTCAGGATACATTTCTGACATTGTCATGTCCCCCACCAAATTTATTGAAATTACTTAATTGGTTTCCCCTTGTTTTTAGAAGAAAGTCTGAAGTACTTAGTACAGGACACTTGCCTGGCCACTAGTCTCCTTTTGCACCACTTTCTCTTGCTGTCTCAGTGTCTCAGGTTTGCTTTCAAGGTCCTCTGCCACAGGGAGCTTACACATGCTGCACTTTGCCTTGAGCTTTCTCATCAGCCTCTCCCATTCTGCCTATCTCTTATGCATTCCCTCAATACTGTCTCAAACACATCTTCTGTAGGAAAGCTTGCTGTGGTGCTCCTGTGTATTTAGGTTCTCTAGTTAAAAACTCTTGTCTGCAATGGTCCCTTCGTTTATAACACTCTTCTCAGTCTTAATTTTGTGTGTCTTTTTGGTGTGATTATCTGAATAATGTCTGTCTCTTTCTGTAGACTCCCTGAGAAGAGTGACTATTTCCCTTTCACTCACCTGCAGTGCCCAGAGCATGGAAGGCTAAATAAATATTTTGTTCATACTTCTGTTAATGTAAAGAGCTCCACAATATCTAGGCTTTATAATCATATTGTTATTTAATGCCTGCATATCTGTTTATCTTTGTCCATGTTCACTTTTTAAATTTGCATCAAGTTGATTGAGAAGTTATTTTATGAAGCATTTTTAGTAATAATGATAGTGAATTTATATAGCATTCTTTGGAAAAGCAATCATGCACCTCAAGTAAAAATGATTTATGTGTGTGATTTTTTTTCTAAATCTTCAATTCACCTTTCATTAAAATAAGGCATTAAAAGCAAAAGTACCTTGACTTGTATTATACCCCTAACGTTAAATGGAAATAAAATACCATTACACTGCCTTGTTCTTTAGGGTCTATTGGAGCATGAAATCAATATCACCATTATCTCGAGTACAATCAAATATTCTTTCCAATTTCTGTCACTTGCTGTCACCTGCATTTTGAATTTCATGACACTTTTTTCAAATACTCTCTTTCCGCACATTTCTGAAAAGTTCTCACAACTGTCTAGAATTTTCAAAGGGTCACCATTGAGCTGAATAGGATTAAAATTTGAATATGAGATATAACTCATGTAATGGGAGCATGATTGTCTCACTTTCCTTTTAGACTCTGCCTATAAATGCTGTTTTCACAGAAAACAGGGAAGTGAAATAAAAAATTTCAAGTTTGTGCAGCAGAATTTAGTAGTGTAATGATTTAGTTATTGACAGTAGGGTGTGACACACTTGGAGAAGCTATAGTCACTAAAATATACCAACCTGCTGGAATGAGGCAAACAGTAAGCATGATAAAACATTAAGCAGCCTGATTTTAAAAGCTCACAGGAATCATAAAAGAAAGAGCTTAGAAACAAATTACTAAGCTGAAATAGTGAGCTCAGATGAGAAAAAGAAAATAAAATTTAAATCACAGAATAATAGGAATCATTATTTGTCAAAGAGAAGGTACTTAAAATAACCAAAAGAGCAAAGAGGGAAACATTAAAAAAATAATAATAACAACATCTTAAAAACCTGAGAAAAAGCCAACATTCTTAGACTGAAATGATCTACCAAGCACTAAATAGAATAAATTTAAAAGAGAGTCACCTCTGGACATATATTGGAGCAAATTTTAGAGTATTAAGTATTAAACATTCCCTCCTAACCTCTTCCAGTGAGACTTTACATATATTGACTCCTAACTCTATTGGAAAGTTTTAGGAGTGAATGTCATATATATATGACAATCTAAAATTAGATTGTCATCATACATCTTATTGGCAATACTAGATAAAACATAGCAAAACTTCTGAGAAAAAAATGTTACTGCTCACTTTTTCTAAAGGACATACTTTAGCAAAATTAAAAAAAAAAACAGGTAATGTGGTATAAGTATAGAAAGAGTAATGCTATATAAACCCTCTTGAATACATTTCATTTAAAAATAACTATTCTAAAATATACTTTTATTCATTATATTAACAAATTGAAACTTAATAGTAATCTTAAAGTAAAATAGCAGAAGATCTATAATAAGGTGTTTTCTGGAACTGAACAGGGTTTACAATATTTGAGAAGAAGGAGAAGGCAGGTAGAAGAGTACTAATATTCTCATCTTATTTTGGGGATGTAACTCTAGGATAGAGAGAAGATGTGGGTCTAAGTTTTGTGTTAAAATTTTGAGAAACTTAATCTGCTTATCAGTATAACACATAGAATAAAATGAATTTGTTAGCTTCCTGGAACAGGTTGAAACCCATCACTATTGTTTTCAAAGAGATGTTAAAAACAAACACATGTTTAAAGCTTTAATCCACCTAGAGTTAATTTTTGTATAAGGTATAAGGAAGGGATCCAGTTTCAGCTTTCTGCATATGGCTGGCAAGTTTTGCCAACACCATTTATTAAATAGGGAATCCTTTCCCCATTGCTTATTTTGTCAGGTTTGTCAAAGATGAGATGGTTATAGTAGTGTGGTGTTCTTTCTGAGGTCTCAGTTCTGTTCCATTGGTCTATATCTCTGTTTTGGTACCAGTACCATGCTGTTTTGATTACTGTAGCCTTGTAATACAGCTTGAAATCAGGTAGTGTGATGCCTCCTTTTTGTTTTTTTTTTTTTGTGTGTGTGTGTGTGTGTGTGTGTTTTTGTCTTGGCTATTCAGGCTCTTTTTTGGTTCTATATGAAGTTTAAGGTAGTTTTTTTTTTTTCCAATTCTATGAAAAAAGTCGTTGGTAGCTTGATGGGGATAGCATTGAATGTATAAATTACTTTGGGCAGTATGACCATGAGGTCTAACACCATAAAAACTCTAGAAGAAAACCGAGGCAGTACAATTTAGGACATAGGCATGGACAAGGACTTCATGACTAAAACACCAAAAGCAATGACAACAAAAGCCAAAATAGACAAATCAGATCTAACAAAACTTAAGAGCTTCTGCCCAGCAAAAGAAACTATCAATAGAGGAACTGGGAACCTACAGAATGGGAAAAAATTTTTGCAAACTACCCATCTGACAAAGGACTACTATCCAGAATCTATGAAAAACTTACACAAATTTAGAAGAAAAAAAAAATCAAAAAGTAGGCAAAGGATATGAACAGACACTTTTCAAAAGAAGGCATTTATGCAGCCAACAAACATATAAAAAAAGCTCATCATCATTGGCCATTAGAGAAATGCAAATCAAAACCACATTGAGATACCATCTCACACCAGTTAGAATGGTGATCATTAAAAAATCAGGGGACAACAGATGCTAAAGAAGATATGGAGAAATAGGAACACTTTTCTACTGTTGGTGGGAGTTTAATTAATTCAACTATTGTGGAAGACAATATGGTGATTCCTCAAAGATCTAGAAATAGAAATACCATTTGATCCAGCAATCCATTACTGGGTATATACCCAAAGAATTATAAATCATTCTATTATAAAGACATATGCATATGTATGTTTATTGTGGCATTGTTCACAATTAACAATAGAAAAGACTCAGAACCAACCCAAATGCCCATCAATGATAGACTGGATAAAGAAAATGTGGCACATATACACCATGGAATAGTATGCAGCCATAAAAAAGGATGAGTTCATGTCCTTTGCAGGGACATGGATGAACCTGGAAACCATCAGTCTCAGCAGACTGACACAAGAATAGAAAACCAAACACCACATGTTCTCACTCATAAGTGGGTGTTGAACAATGAGAACACATGAACACAGAGAAGGGAACATCACACACCAGGGCCTAGGGGGTTGGGGGGCTAGGGGAGGAATAGCAGGGAGTAGGGGGATTGGGGTGGGATAGCAGTAGGAGAAATATCTAATGTAGATGATGGGGAGGTGGATGCAGCAAACCACCACCATGGCACATGTATACCTTTGTAACAAACCTGCATGATCTGCACATGTACTCCAGAATTTAAAGTATGATAATAAATAAAAACTTCATAAAAAAAAAAACACACAACAAAAGTTCTTTACTTAGGAAGTTTGGGAAAAGAGGGGGATTGTGAGTGTGTGTATGTGTGAAATAGACAACAGTTACCATCCAAAATAGAACTCAAGGCAAAACCAAATTGCTACAATGAGGGATATTTCATATCAACTTTCTACATTTAAGACATAATTATCAGGCTATGCTTTGTTTCATTATCAATTGTGATAAGGATTTCAGATGATAAAGGAAACAACAGTCTACTATATGTATCATTTGTAGTAAATTATCCTTTTATAAAAAAGAGAATAGATCACTAATTGAACAAATTTTTAAAAATAAATTTCAAATTGAATAAATCATAAACATATTGAAATAAATCAGTAAGACTATAGAACTGGGAGTAAGTCTCAGGACTTTCAGAGCCTTCTTAAATATGAAATACCAATGCAAAATGCAAAAAATATTATTTCCATTGCATAAATTTGAAAATGATAGGATAAAATACAAAAGATCATATAAGTATGTGAGAAGATAGTTGTAATACTTATAAGAGAACATTAATATTTGAATGTATAAAATACTGCTATTGATTTATTAGAAATAAAAACATTATAATATAGAAAAACTGGCAATGTAAACAAAGATGTAAAACTTAAGACTATGTAAAAAGAGTATACAATATGTAAAGATTCTCAGATTTACTAGTAAACAGGAAAACAAAAATTTAAACAATATATCAGGTGATAACATTGGAAAATGTTAAAAAGATGCATAATATCAAATGTGGGTGAGGTGGAAGATACATATATTTTCATATACTGTCAAGTGGGATATTATAAACTGGTAAAGAATTCAAATGATAATCTGGAATATGTAAACATATAATTTAATCAATCATTTATGAAAATAATGAGAATATCTATTACACAGGAATGCTATGCCACATCTGGCATAGCCACACTATGAAGTACTAAGCAGGAATAAAAAGAAAAATGGTAGATCTTTGTGAACTGATAGGAAGAGTTCTAAGATGTTAAATAAAAAACAATCAAAGGTAGATTGACATCTACAGTATGATATCATCCGTCTAAAATACACTAACAAACATAAATGTATTTTCTATGGGTACTATGTAGACATGTAAAACTTTTTTTTAAAATCTAGGTTGATACACATAAATATATTAATGGTTGTTTAGAAGAGACTGAATTGGAATAAAGTAGTAATTAATAATTTACTATTTCTGTATTGGTTAAATAATATTAGAGTACATGAGTAAACAATATTATATAATTAAAAATTAAAGCAAAATGAGCAAGATTAAAAATAAAAGGCAAAAAGAGTGAAATTTAGGGGGTTGAGTCATCAGTTAGATTCAAGTCACTCTAAGGAGAAACAATGTCCCTAATCCTTGCACTTAAGAATAAAAGGCATTGACATTATAGAAAATTTAACTATCTGTTTAGACTTAAAAAAAAAAAGGGGCTGTATACAGCTAGGCAAAGAATAAATTAGCTATTAACACTTTTACATATAATTTTAATCACACGTATATTTTCAAGATATTCTGTTTTGTTATTCTTGATATCAGTTACTGTTATTATAGTCTTATAGGTGGTATTTGGTAAAAGGTATTTCTACATTCAGAATTTCAGATGCAGAATAGATGGATAAGAAAACCCTAATGTGGCCTTGATATGGAGCATTGTTATTTAGAAATAAAATTTCCAATATGAAGGTCAGTTTTTAAAAAAATTTATATACTATATCATCAAGAAGCATGCCTATACAAGCCATTTCATTTGGATTCATTTGCTTTATCTTTGAGAGCACAGACTTCTTTTGAATGAAGTGTTTTCCAAAAGACTGAATATGACATAAAAAACCTATCTTACATCTCTCAAAAAAACGCTGTAAGAACTAAAGGAGATTGTGCACATGAAAATGCATCCTAATATTAAGTATTTGAGCATTCAGTCATTCATTTGTTCAACAAATATTTACAAAGTACCATGCACTGGATTATAGGCTCATGATACAGGGATGACTAGGTAACAACCTTGGTCCTTTTGATATTTGCAGCTTAATTACTAAATAAAATATGTTCTCAGGTAGATTGTAATATGACACACTGTATAACAGAAATATATTATGATAGAAATATTTATTTGGCTTGGTGGTGTCTTTCTTTGAGGAGGTATTTATAAGCAAAGTCCTGGAGAATTAATAGGATGTGGAGAAAGATAGCAGAAGTAGAAACTCCCAATCACAAAGGTTCCCCTATTTTTATACATGTTGATTTCCTACTCTCTTCTAATTTCATGGCTTTGATCCTATTGTTTTCTTTGATCATGTCTTTGAAATGATCACCCTTTCACCTCGATCTCAACCCCTATCTGGCAGTTCCATCCAGCCACTCAGAGCCAGGTCACATGGAAATTCTGTATTATGACATCTCAGAATCATGATCTTTCCTAACCCCATTCCTTCTTTAAACAGTTTGTACTTGATACATAACCTGCACCTGTGTCACATTCTTTTTGGCTGAATATCTCTTTAAAAACAAGGATTATGCTTAGTAGTTATTCCTCGTGTCATCAACAAATCTTTGCCCAGTTCTTTGCACAAGTTGGGGACTAAAAATATTCACTAGATTAATTTTTCCAAAATTAAGAGCTTATACTTTGAGCATGACTGGATCCAGTATGAGACATTTATGTGTAGTGATAAAAGGTACAAATGTGTTTTGGGGGGTTATCGAGTAAGATGGGCTCACTGTGTAAGTATATGGACATAGGTTTTAGCAAGTGCATAAAGAAAGGATGCTATACCAATTAGAAATAAAAAGTAAAATGTTGAGGGCTCTCTTATCTAGAATAGTCAGTGTTCTTCATGCACTTTACTCAGGGTTAGGAAAGACAAAATACAGAATAGTCAAAATGCCTTTTATTGGAACGTTACTTTCATTTCACAGTGCCATGGTAGTCATGCCGTGTTTTACCAAGCCATCAGTTTTCCTGTTGCCGTCCCCATTCAATACAGTTTAATCAGGAAGCAAACTGACTAGCTCATACTGGTATTACTATTTTTATTCTGTAAATTATGTAAAGTCTTTGATTTAATAATCATCAACTATTTATTTGCACTATTTTAGAGTAAAATATTTTTAAGGAAATGCTATTCTTCAGAGTTAAGTGACATTCAATTTGTTCAGGTTTCTCAAATACATAGTTAATGTTTATTTTATTTTATTTAATGTTTATTTTATTTCTAATTTTGGGAAGGTAACTACTCAATAAAATTTTGTATTGCCTTGAGGCTAAATTATTTAATATAATTATTCCCTGAGTAGAAAAAACTATCAGGACAAAATACACTTCTATTAAAATATGAGTGGAATTATCAAAGATGTAAAATCATTCATTAATGCCAGGGCTACAACTTATCAAAATTTTTAAAATGCTCAAGCAAAAATTACCATGAAGCATGTAAATATCTGAAATATACGAAGACTATGTTAGGAACAAAAGCATGGATTTTATTCTCACTGGCTAAAGAACCATCTAGATAATTTGTTCTTCATAAACCTTTTGAACACCAAGAAAAAACACTCATGACATTGTCTCTTCAAAGGAATCTTAGGAAAGTAGGCTTTGAATCAATTTCTTTTTGAAAGTTGAGCTAAATAAATTCTATTCTAAACTTCAGCTGTGCTGTGGGTGAAAAGGAAAAGCTGTTCTCTGAAATGAGGTCAAGTTCATAGCTGGCCCATAGGCAACTGTTCTCAAGTATTCGAGAATTTTATTCCTGCACCTGCAATATGATAGTGCCAGAATTGCTAACTCGCCTGCCCAGCTGTCCTGTCTATCAGATGCCTAGAGTCTGCTTGTTATTATAGCACATCTAAAAAGTAGCCCAAGACACTGAAGAGAAGCCATTACCTATTTGATCTCGATTCACATCGTTTGCCCACTAGTGCGATATACTATATTTAGATAGCTATGGTATGTAAGAAGATGGTTCTGGATCATATAATACAGCATAATTTATGATCAAATGGCTTGGTAATGCAATCCACATTAATCACCACTTAGCAGTACTTCAGATGGATTTATACTATCTTTGACAATTTTTTGTCGTTTCTGATAAATAAATTTAGGAGACACTAAATGACTAAACCATTCATCTGAGAAAACCAAATATGTTTCATTATTAAAATTATGGTTCAAGAAGTATTGAAATATGAGAGTCCTAGCAGTATTTGAATATGTCTGCGTAAGGAACATTCATAGGGTCTACTTGTCCAGGATGAATGACCAGTGTACCTTAGTGACCCCTGCTGTCCTAAAAGAGGCATGATACTCTATGAGTAAAAAGTCTCCTTTAGGTACTTGTGATGTAAATGTTGTGGTCAATCTGGGGCTGAGTTAATCATTCACCCTCTAAGACCTACTACTTATCGAATTGTTTCTCAGCTGGCCTCCTTGCCTAGTCCTAGACCTTGAGGTTATTTACTTCTCAATGTACTTGACCTATCTTTTACATCTGACCTTACTGTCCTTATCAAACTGACTTTTCTTGGTGTCAGAGACATAGGATCATCCTGGTTGATTTCCTACTTTATTGGCTGCCCTGTTCTTTCTCCTTCAGTAAAATTTTTCCCTCTTTCTCCAAGAAGTGGGGGCATGCAAGAAGGGAGGGTAATCTTCAAGGTTCTGTAATATCCTTCTTCCTTCATTTTTACTTCTTTCCTGATGATGTCTCTTACAAAATTGTTTAAAAAGTCCAGACTCTTCCATCCTTCATTCTCATGTTTGTCAAATGGCAGTTTCCTTGTATTGTTTTCTCCAGATTGCAAATAACATTATTTTGACATGTAATTACTCACACATCTGAATTTAGTCAAGTGGAGATTCTTCAGCATTATTTTTGTCTCTGTTTTTTCTCATCCCTAATGACTCTGATACATGAGATGCTGGAATTTAAGAAGCTTCATTTTCCTCTGATACATGTTCCAAACAATGTTTCCTGTGACCTAGGAAATGCCCTCTGTTTCTCTGGTGCCCAGCTTTCACTGTTGGTTTTGGCTACATCTCTCTCCTTGTCTATTCCTCACTGAGGTATAGAGGAGCAGAGAAAGGAAAGAGAAATGCTGTGGTAATATGAGTGAAGGTAGTAGTGTAAAGTGAGATTGTACAAATCTGCACCTCGTGATAGCAAAACTATTTCCAGTTTGTACACTGAATGAAAGCATTTTTCACTGTATATAATTCTAGCTTTCAGAAAAAGAGGCTGTCCAGTTTGAACACTGCTTGGTAACTTGTTTTTCACTGCGCATAAATTTCTGAGCCTTTGAGACTTCCTGTGCAGCATTTTTAAGCATATTCTCTTCATCTCCACCTAGAAGTGAAGGTTTTGCTGTTAGCCAGTTTCTTACCTACACATTTAGGAGATATGGACACAAAATAAGTTCAATGACTGTGCATAGAATAAATGACCAACAATAAATAAATCAGTAATTATTCCCCTTCCTGGCTAATACTAAATAAACCCCAAATTTTGCTTATTTCACTTATTCATAGAAACATATATGGACTTTGTACACTCTGTCAAAATTAGTATAAGTAGAAAGAAATGTTGTGGTTTGTTTTACTCATTGGAGAAAAATAAGAAACATAATACTAATGGAGCTTGTTAAACAGAAATTGCCAGAGCAGCAGTTAATAACCTACTTTGCCTCCCATGGAGTGTCATATCACTGTATTATTTTACTTTGAGTTTACTAAAAAAATGTCATGTAAATTGTTCAGAGTGGTGGAGTGAATGATTAGTCAGTCTATCTTGCACAAAAGATTCCAAGAATAATCTTTTGATAATTGCAGGCACACATGCATGCACACACACACAATACCTTCCCAAGACTTCTGCCAAAAATAGATGAGCAAAGAGCTTTTGTATAAAGTACAGTGAATTTATTTATTTCCAAATCTCTCTCTTCAATTTCAATGTGTTTCATCAATCCTGCTAATTCTTTTTCTCTAGAGAAGACCTGTCAATATATACCTTAATGAATTGATACCATGTCAATAATGTGGCTTCTGGGACTGCTTTTCTTATCTGAAAAAACATGAAGGTCTTTCGTAGCTGACTTGAACAATCAGATTTCTCCATATTCATCAACTATCTCACAAAAACATTTATTTTTATTAAATTTCAGATGATTAAATAGAATTCTAAATATACTCTGATTTATGTAACCACGGAAATATTTAATACTTTAATCTTATTTCAAGAGAGGCTTGATTTAAAATGGCCTTAGAGTATTAGTTTAATTAACATTCATGAATTTGAAAAGTTTGGAAAGTATATATTCCTTAAGGCAATTAAGCACTAAAATCACAAGTTGTTACTTGAGCAGGAGAAAACATATTTGAACAATCTTTTATTTACCCTGGAAGAACGTCATGGTCTGTTGTGGGACCATGAACAGTCTTTCATGCTCTGAACAGGGGACACTGATTCTCCCACTCCTCTCCATACTCTATGTTTTGGTGTTCTTCCTTGCACTTGGAACTATGTTCTTTATACACACATACATCACGTTGGAATTGATGGTGGTAATCTTTTTTGGAAAAGATGCCAGCAGAGATTAACTTCTGAAGTCTATATACTCAAGGTCAGGAAGTCTCTATAATTCATTGGAAAAAAAGAATAGAACCAGCATATTCATCAGAAATGACCATAATTGACAATATTTCTGCCAATGTGTCAAAACATTCATAGATTGATTGGAATCATGGTTTAATGTTGTAGGCAAGCTGTGGTGCTAAGTTGCTTAATTCTCATTTACCTATCATTATAACACCATTGTGGAAATACGTGCTATCTTGGCGCCCATAATATTATATTTAAAACTGACATTGATCTACCTATATTCTGTCAGAAAAGTGGAGAGCATGAATAAAGAAAAGAAAACTTGTAAATAAGCAACAACTTATTTACTTAAAGGGCACCACTTGTTTAAATAAATAAGAAGATATTTCTGGTTCTTCATATTCTGATTCATTATATTGTCAAGTATCTGAATCTTAGATTTTTCACTGTTTAAATATATTAATATGATGAAAAGACATCTCATTCTTTTTTCCTCAAGCATTCTAAGTTGACTTTGAAGAAATTAGCAATTTTCAGCAAAAAGGACTTTAGGAACCAATTACTTGGGTCTATTTTCTTAGCATGTTGGTATTCAGAAAAGTAAAATTTGTTACACCTTTGTTTTATAAGTGGCAGTTGGATGCTTATCTCTCCAATGAGATATTAGTTGTAAAGTCCATAATATCTATTAATTTAAAAGCACAAAACGCTTAAGAAACAATTTAGATACATAATTTTTTTTTTTGAGACGGAATTTTGCTCTTGTCACTCAGGCTGGAGTGCAATGGCATGATCTCCACTCACTGCAACCTCCACCTCCCGGGTTCAAGCAATTCTGCCTCAGCCTCTCGAGTAGCTGGGATTACAGGTGCCTGCCACAACACCAGGCTAATTTTTTGCATTTTAATACAGTCGGGATTCACCATGTTGGCCAAGCTGGTCTCGAACTCCTGACCTCATGTGATCAGCCCATCTTGGCCTCCTAAAGTGCTAGGACTACAGGCATGAGCAACTACACACAGAGGATAAATAAAATAATTCAAAAGTACGTCTATAAAAACTAGAATTATAAATTTTTAAGAAGAGAATTATTTTGTTCTCCTGAGACAAGGTAACTAGCAAAGCTGCTGACTTTGAATAGAACCCTTTGAGGCAGCAAGCCTTGGAGGCCATTGAAAAAGCTGTGGCCCAGGCACTGTCTTAAAAAGCCTTTAGAGCATGCTAACCTAATAGAATTACGGGTGTCTGCAACCTCCACAGATGCTGGCTGGAGACTACAGCAACAAAAAATTGCCACTGGGGTGCACCAGCCTCTGAGTTTTGACAATATAGTTGCCTGAGGCAGCTACCAGATATATCTGTTTTGAATGGCAACTCCTTGATTACTTGGGTAGTGGTAGAGACTGAGTGTGTCACGGCTGGAGCACTACATGTACTGCCCATTACAACCCCACCAATAAAATTGGATAGGCTCAACAGAGCTCAATTACCTCGTGGAAATGGTACATTTAAGATGGGGCTCCCGGCATGGTGGCTCACGCCTGTAATCCCAGTACTTTGGGAGGCTGAGGCTGGCAGACCATGAGGTCAGGACCTCGAGACCAGCATAGCCAACATAGTGAAACCGTGTCTCTACTAATAACACAAAAAATTAGCCAGGCATGGTGACTGGCGCCTACAGTCCCAGCTACTTGGGAGGCTGAGGCAGGAGAATTGCTTGAACCTGGGAGTTGGAGGTTGCAGTGAGCTGAGATTGTGCCATTGCACTCCAGCCCAGATGACAGTGCGAGAGTCCATCTCAAAAAAAAAGAAAAAAAGATGGGGCATGACTGGGACCTGGGACCCCCAAGAGACCAGTAGGTTTCATGAACAGACAAACTATTATAACTATTGATGACAGGATGGTTTACTAGTGGCTCTGCAAAACCAAAAGCAGGCTGGGTCTATTGGACTGAGGCTACCATCTGGCCATGAATGCTATCTTTTCAATGAGATTGAATACAGATGTTGTGCAGATGTTGTGTCCAATGAACCGAACTACATCCAACTACATGAGTCACATGCTGATGACCATGCAGGCCACCCCTATCACCATATCTTGCTACATTTTCAGTAATTTATATGATGAGTCTCACTGGATTCAGACAAGTTGGTAACCATTGCACAGTGAACCTGCTTCACAGTTACAACTAAACCAAACTCAGATAACTAATAAAAAATTAAATGACAGTCTTGAAACACACACACACACATGTTTATAATGTGGTGATTGTGGCTTCAGAATCCTCCACTTTACTCATTTCATTGTGTAGAAACCATTTATTTTGATAATTGACCCAAATCCAGTTGCTGGGCTGGCACTGGTTCACCTAAGCCAATTAGCTAATAGGCAACCTCATTGATTGGTTGAGGAGGTGGGCTTATCACCTATATTGACTCAAACAGAATAAACGCCAGAAACTTCATTCAATTGTGGTGGTGGTGGGTGGTGCTTTCATCTTCTCTTTTAAAATGCATGTTGTAGATAAAAAATAAAACTGTCTCAAGCTCTTTGCTTACTTAAGAGAAGTCAGCTAGAGTAGAGAGCTGATAAACAGAGAATAGCAAACCATATACAACTGCCAAGAAATGAATCTGGTGCCTGATCAAAGCATGCTTAGAGCTTACCCTGGCACTGGACTAAGTCTTATTGATTTCTAAAATCAGGGTCAGCTGAATTTTTTGCTACTGAAAGTATCTTAAATTATAAAACAAGTAAAAGTTCATAAAATATTCCATGGCTCATCACATAAATCTGTAGCTATTACACAGTTGGGAGTTGTTTCCTTTTTACTGTTATTTTTCATCCAAGTATGGTCGATGTTAGACAGTCTTCCAATAATATGCAATGCTCAATTCTTAGAGTGCCTCATTTGAAGAATTATTTTTGATACAACAGTAGCTTAATTTATGTCAAATTAGCAAGAACTCAATATGAGCCATCCAATCAAGACGAGTTTTGAAGAGACAAAACTTAAAAATCCAGAAGAAAAGTTATTTTACATAGGAATAGGTCAATAATAGTAATAAAAGCCACTATTAGGCACATATTACATGCCAAGGGATTTATATGTAATAGATTATGACTAATCCTTATATCAACTTGGTGAAGCCTCCTTATTATCTTCATTTAATAGCTGAACAAGTTGAGACTCAGGATATTTTGATAATGGATCAGGTTCATCCAGCTAAAAGAAGACTCTCATAAATGAAGCCCAAATTCCTTTGAAAGGAAAACCTATGCATTTAATCCACTTTAAGGCTTCTCTTTCACAAATTTACTTTCAGAAATGTTTACTTAGGGCTTGCTATATTCAAAGAGTGGGAGTTACACAAAATCATGAAATATATTTCCTGAGAGCCAGGAGCAATCTATCTCTAGAGAGAAAATGGAGTACATAAAAAATGAAAACAAATATAAATAATTGAATTGAGGGCAAAAATTAAAGGATAAAAAATAGGGAGAAAACCCTGATTATTAGCATAGAATGTATTCTAATTCTGAAATTATAAAGTTTCAGAGACAGAGTTTTATTTGAGCTCAATCTAAAAGGAAAAGAAGATTGCTGTAGAGATGGAGGGATGAAGAGGTCATTCTTGGCTGCAGAACATTTGTGAGTTAATTCATGGAGGCAGTAAAACATAGAGCAAAGAGAGAGCAGACCCACAATAGCCTGACTTAGTGATAAATATGTGGTGACAATAGAAACTAGGAAAAATAAATGTAACCCAATTTTCTCAGTCCAGAGATTACAAACTTAAGATCCATGGCCTATACTTAGTCTGTATGACTGCTTAATGTAAGCCAAATAATGTTTTTTAAATATTTGAATGATTGCAGTGTTGGTCCATGATTTTTACCTGTCATTGTCTCTACCCCTGCCTCTTGTCTGACTCCAAGCTGTTTCACTCATCCAGTGTACCTTGAGTGGGACCCAACAGGCACCTTTACATCTGTAGTGAAGGCTCTGAAAATCCTTCCGTAAAATGGGTATGGAGAACATGGACTTGACATGATCTCAACTGCTTTTACATAGATAACTCAAGCAGTAGTGTAGAGATAGGTAGGGCTACTAAAAAATTAACTTGAAGTCGGCTAGGTAGGAGGCCAGCTTAATAGTGTGGGTTCTATTTGTTAAAAAAATAACAAAGCTATGATCTAGACTAGCGATATCAAGAATGAAAAAAGACTGATTTGAGAAATAGACAGAGGAGACTGAACAGGACTTCCTAACTATTAGTATGTTAAGGAAATGAACAAAATAAATGCCCCTCATTTATTTGGATGCCTAAAAAGAAAATAGGATTCACACATACTACCATCACAAGCAATTTTTGATTTATGAGTGAGGATATCTCTGGTGGGTAGCATGGATTCTATTAATGGCTCTCAATTTTGGAAAACAAATTGAATGTTTTAATAAATGTAATGGGGTGCTTGGTGAAGGCTGGGACTGAAAATGGCCATTTTGAAAGAAATGAGCATGGCCAGGTGCAGTGGCTCCTGTAATCCCAGCACTTTGGGAGGCCGTGGCAGACGAATCACCCGAGGTTGGAAATTTGAGAGCAGCCTGACCAACATGGAGAAACCCCATCGCTACTAAAAACACAAAATTAGCTGGGTGTGGTGGTACATGCCTGTAATCCCAGCTACTTGGGAGGCTGAGGCAGGAGAATCACTTGAACCCTGAGGCCAAGGTTGCCGTGAGTGGAGATCATGCCATTGTACTCCAGCCCAGGCAACAAGAGGAAAACTCCATCTCAAAAGAAAAAAAGAAAGAGAGAGAGAGAGAGAGAGAGAGAGAGAAGGAAGAAACGAAGGAAGGAAGGAGCACGTTCTGCCCCTGGGAGTCAGGCTTATAAATGTGAAATATATAGCTATATGTAAATATACAGAAAAAAGTTACATAATTTACATTTAGGGCAAACCACTCTTAGCGTTATATAATATATTTAATGTGACCATATAAGGCAGAAATGCCACTATTTGGTGGAAGTCGTCACTCAAGATTTGAGTCAGATATAATGCAAATGGAGTTACTTCAGATTCAATTATGGTGCCTTTATAGTGTGAATATGAATTTGTTTCCTTAACAGAATTATGCACCATAAACATAGAAAATCCCTTTCCTTCTTCCACATAAGGATTTAGACAAACTTTAACTTGAAAATTATGTTTTCCTCTTTATATATTTGGCTGTGAATGCTCGTCTAAGCATTCGGTCACAGGAGAGTAAAAGTAGAGACTATATAGTAGTTGAAATTTTGTGCAAGCTAGAGTATCATCTTTTCATCTCTTGCCAACATAAAGAATGGAAAACAACTGCCCTGAGCATGGAATGGCACTGCTTGGACTTGATTGTTGCTGTGGGACACAGAGTGTTGAGACTTAATAATCCATACTCTTGGAACCATATGGCCAAGTAATCTGATTATCTTTATCCCATGGACTATGAGACGTCAATGTTTTTGTTTTGTTTTGTTTTGTTGTTTTTTTAAATGTGACTGGGTAGCATTTGCCTTAAAGATAAGGAATGTTTCCACTGTCAAATCAGAAAAAGAAAGGTCAATTGAGCAATAGGAAATAAAGTAACTCTTACACCAAATAAGGAAAAATACTTTCTTTCCTTTCTGTGCCTTTCGGTAAATTGTGCCTGAGATGAACAGCAGAGATGTATTTTGAGTAATTCTGCCACATGAATGCTGACTAGAAACTAGGCAGTTATGATGGCAAATTTTAAGAGATTTGGAGGTCATATTCTTATAAGCAAATATTAAAACATAGAAGTAGTCACTTCTCATAGCTCTTGCAAATTATTCTCTTCTTTCTATCCTATTATTTTGAATTATTCATTGAAAAATTGTTTAAAAGTGTGGACTTGTTCAGTTGTGACATAGAAAATTAGGTAGGATCCTCAGAATAAGTGAGTAGGAATGAGCAGTTTCTAGGATAAACATGAAAAGAAAGCCAGTGGATGGATAGTTTTAGGAGTGTTCATTAGGAAACAACAGGCAGATTACGATTTAAAGGGATGAAGTAGAGTCTTTCCACTGTGCCCATGAAGCAGGACCCTGGAGAGGAATAGGCAATTTGAAGAGAAATAATTTAATTTCCAAAGATTAAGATGGTGGATTTTCATGCCATAATAATATGTGTATTAAAGTAAGTCTACAGCTTTGACTGCAGTGAAAGCATGTTCCAGTTGAAACATAATATTCAATGGTGATTTATAAAAAAAGAGAACATTATCTTTCTCAGTGACAGACACTAAAAAACCCCTTATTTTCTACTTTAAAATATATCCAAAATAGGCTGCAATTCAATTAACTAATCCAAAATGTTCATAACCCTTTTCTTTCTGAAGCAATTTAAAGTTTAGATTTTATTAGATTTTAGAATTAAAATAAAAACCAATGCTTTCAGATATATATTTACCCAATTTTTCCATGTCATGTGACCTGCCTGTGCCATTCTCTGCTGAGGAAATCGAGGACTGCTGTTCTGCTCCCAGCATTTTTTCTCTCTGGGAATGACTCAAAATGTAAATGAGGACTCTCACTTGCTTGGGCTAAACTCTAGCCTTCTATATTAGCTGGAGCCATCAGATAATCGTTCAGAAATTTAAACTTTGGAACAAAAAGGTCACCATAACTAGGAGTTGTTAAAACAGAGTCACATCCCTGGCAACCCAGATAAAAGTCACCTGAACAGTGGCTTCAGAGAGCCCTGATACTTTTCCTTCTTCTTGGTCATAAAACTCTTTCTTACCTCTGGAAATTTCATTGGTTTCTTTTAAATCAATCTGTTTGAAATTACAAGGAACATAGCTGCTTATCATAGCTTTCAACCCAATTAACTTTTATCATAGCGTGCAGTGTAGCGTTTAATCTGATGGAAGGATTTAGTTGCATATTTTGTCTGCTAAGCAAATCCAAATGGTGTATGTGGGGAAATGCACCCATTTTTATCTATTTACTTTTAGTATTCCTGCTTCTTTTTTTTTTTTTTTTTTTTGAGACAGAGTCTTGCCCTGTTGCCCAGGCTGGAGTGCAGTGGCGAGATCTCAGCTCACTGCAACCTCTGCCTCCTGGGTTCAGGCGATTATCCTGCCTCAGCCTCCCAAGTAGCTGGAATTATAGTCACCTGACACCACGACCAGCTAATTTTTGTATTGTTAGTAGAGATGGGGTTTCACTATGTTGGCCAGGCTGGAATTGAACTCCTGACCTCAGGTGATCTGCCCACCTCAGCCTCCCAAAGTGCTGGGATTACAGTATCCCTTTTTTAAAAGACTAACCTTCTCATCTGTTTTCTAGATCAATTCCTGGTTCATGAAACACTTCCATTTGTCTAATACACAAAAATATTTACTAATAATTGATCTCTTACTGTCTCAGGATGGGCTGGGTTATGCTTCAATAAATAACAACTTGAAAATCTGAATTACTTTTAAAAACAAAAACTGTTGTCTCACTCACGTTACATTTTTTTCCCTCATGGGTTAGCTATTGTTCTTATATGTTTCCTTAATGTAGATTATAGGCTAACAGAGCTTCCTTTATAGGAAATGTTGCCAATCATTCTGGAAAGGGAGAAAATAGAGCAAAGTAAAGATGTATTGATACATAACTTCTGTCTGAAGTTGTGTTTCACTTATGCCTACATTTCTTTGACCAAAGCAGAGCAGAGGACTATGACTTTCCACAAAAGAGCACTGAAAACTGCTGAAGAATCCCTCAGTCTATCCCATTTATTGTATGGCAGATACTGTAGTAGGCATTTATTTTCTATAAATTTCTTTATCTAATGTGTATTTAACTTCTTTTATGACTGGGGAGCCTGAAACTTAGAGAAGTCCAGTACTTTTCCATAATCCAAAGAGCTAGCATATAACAGAACTGAGATTTGAACAACAGTATGCTTAACTATACGACTCACTTGATTTTTTTCTTTCAAGTATTAATCACCAAGTATTTCTTTTGTACTACCATGTAGCTTATGATTTCACCTACTTCTCAATTTCCATTGCAATGAAAATAGTGTGGGAAACTCCTGTATTCTTTTTAACCTAGATTATGTCAGTGCTCCACCCACAATGCTTTAATTAATTCTCAACTTTCTTCCCTATAGTTACCCTTATTCAGAAAGAAAAAAAAAATCCAAAACACAAGTCTGCAAATGGAACCTTTTTTCTTAAAAATTTTCAATGACTTCTCATTACCTTATCACAATTTTTGAAAGGTTTGATGACTAAATAAAAAGCAGTTGATAAAGATCCTTCAGGACTTTGTTTATATCGTCCCAAGCAAATCATATACATATGCAACTGCTTAAGAAGCATTTTAAATCAGAATTAAAGAGATAACAAATAAACCAATAAAGTAAAAAGTGAGATATTTAAAATCTTACAATACACAAAATATAATTTGCTAAGAGGTCTTCAAATATCTTATTTTTGAGTCTAGATCATGAGAGGTTGTACCTGTACATATTTTTATGGGTTCTGTCAGTGAAGACAAAGAGGGAATATTGTTCAGTTGTTATTACATATTACCATAACAATAGAAGTACTAGAAGTTGAGAGTTTGAGAAATGAGGGAAACAGATAAACAGATGCAATTAAAAGAAGATATAGATATAAAAATAAAAATATGACGTATTGCAGTTGTGAGAAGTAATGTTTTAGAAGTGAATTCTCCCAGAATACAATGAATGTTAGAAGTCATGATTTGCTGGTACTCTAATGTCATTCACTAATTTCTAATTTCACTGGGTAATATTAAATCAGAGCTGAAAAATATATTAATTTAATATATATTATTTTCCCTTTAACATATTAATTTTGCCATGTGACATCAATAATGTGAATTTGTATTATAATACATTTGTATCATTTAAAAAGTTCTTCATTTCAATGTACATTAGACAAACCATCAGAAGAATACAAATCCACCTTCTTACCACAATACGCTTACTCTCTCACACATAGACACAAGTATCACACATTGGGGGCTTTATGTGTGGTTTTTGGATTACCTAGGGAGGTTTGCTTTAGAAAATAGGCTTTGAAATCAACCAAAATGTATCAGAGACTAAAAAATATGGGGAGAGCTGTAAATTAAAATGAAGAACTGGTCCTACAGTCAAATCTATTGACCTATCTTTAACTCTAAGCCATTTTGGCTTGATTCACAATTCAGCTGTTCTTCTCACCTTCTAGCTGTTGTAGGAGCAACTGAAGAGGAAGCTATCAGTTTGATCAATGGATATATGGAGGCAGAAGCCGTTTGAAGATACATCTTGATTTTTGCAGTAACTAGAATATTGAGATACATACCAAAGTATTAAGGTGGGCATAATAGAGTAATAGACACGTTTATTAATTCATTATTTTATTCATAATCTTGATAAAAATTTAGCAAATGGTTACTAGATGCTTAAGGATCTGTACATGAGGCAGTAGGAAACAGAACAAAAAATAAATATGTAAGTAGACGTGAGTTCTATACAGAAAAATGAAACATAATAAGAAGTAATAGGGAGTACCCGTGATTGTAATTTCTATTTTATATTAAACAGAGGATGAGAAAAGGCCTTGATGACTAGGTGACACCTAAGCAATGTGCAGAGAGACCTGGGGGAGAGTGGCATGTGGCTCTATAAAAGATGGACAGTCAAGGTAGAGGACACACCAACCTAATTGCATGATACACATATAGTCAGATTGTTTAAGGAAAAAAGGAGGCCAGTGTGGCACAGTTGAGTGTCCAAAAGGGAGAATGGTAGAAAATTAGGTTAGAGAATTGAGAGTAAGGCAGATCATGTAAGGCCTTGGAGACTTTTGTTTCAGACTGTTTAACTCTGTACCAAAATAGATTTTTTCTCTGCCTAGCAACAAAGACTACATTTCTCCGTTTTCTATGTCATCAGATATGGCATTGTGAGTGAGTTAAAACCAATAAAATGTGAAAAAACATGACACATTTCATGTCCAACTCTAGCCTATGAAAATCTCCCAGGTTTGATCATTGTACTTTTTCCCAGTTTACTGAGATGAATAATCATAGTGACCCTTGAGCCATATGCACAAGAAGGTGAAGCCATCAGATTAAGTTTGCAGTCTTGCATCACCACAGGAAAGAGAGTTAGCTTCTCATCATAAACATATAGTTTCGTATTTATGAGAATAAAAATAAACATTCATCACATGTGAGCCATTATAGGCATTATAGGTCAGGCAATATGAGGAGAGTAACTGCTAGATGAGATTTATGCTGACAATTGTTGCAGTGGAGTAATGAGCATAAAAATCTTGCATTCAATTATAGGTACATTCAAGAAAAAACTAGGGGAGAAAAACTGGAGGTGTGAACATAGGAAAGTTGTTCAAACCTTTTTTTGTGAATAGGAGTAAATAAATATGGTGGTAGCTTGAGGGACTGTAGGATCAAGGGAAGTGTTTTTTACTAAGAAAGTGTTAGAGTATTTCAAGAATTATGTATAAGAGGGAAAAATGATTGTTTAGAATAGAAAAGCAATTACTGAGACATTTGAACTGGCAAGAGATTACATGATTGAATGCAGGAATTATTGGTTTTAAGTGGAATTATGGAGAGTTAATTTTATCAGAAGGGAAAGCAAAACTAATTGGTATTTATTTGTGTAGGCAATTGAGAAGATGTGATGGAAACTTCTGGTAACACTTATTGTTTTGTATTTTTTCAATGAATAGAAAAAGGATCAATAGCTGAGACTAAGAAAGTGGAGAGGAATTGGAGGTCTGATGGGAAAAGAGAAGATATAATAGTTATGTAAATTATGGGAGACCCAAATGTATTTGAGAAATGTATAGAAACATTATTATGGTTTCACTTCTGGTTATCATCACTGCGTGGTGGAACCAGTTTGTAAGGTTACATGGTTTTCTTCAGCCATTACTTGTCTGGTTGTAGGCAGAAAGTTGGATTTACATGAAATAATTATTTTGCTAGATGAGTACCATAAAATGACCAAAAGGTAAGACACTTAATGGTATGTGAAAAGATTGATAATGATAGAACCATGTAATTTAATCCAGTTGAGAAGAAACTTGTGCAAGAACAATGGACTTGGAATTATGATATGGTATAAGAAAGTGCTTCATGGAACTGCAGTAGGTGTTGGTTAGAGAGTATGGAAATTGAAAATAAGATTAAGATGTGTATATGGTTATTGATAATGACAAAGTCTAAAGTGTGACTATGTACAATGATTAGCTGAAGTAGGAGGGAAAAGATAAAGAAAGGAGAGTCTGGATTATTTAAAATATCATCTATATAGATATAGAATTATAAATAATTTTGGCAGAGATTGTATTGGAGAGATAGAATTAGTGATGCCGATGTGAAGCTCTTCAAGGAATGAGAAATGACCGAAAGAATCATTTGATGACTGCAACAAGGATAGGTTGTAGTCACGTTAAAGTTGTAAGGTTTTTTTTAAGAGAGAAGGAAGCAACTGAAAGAAGGACAACACTCTCACTACAGGCTTAATGAAGAGGGTGTATTAAAAATTAATAGTCACCCCTTGAGAGTGATTTCAGAGGAAACAGTCATTAGATGAGAACTGGGTTTATGTTAGAGATGAAATTGGAGGAAAGAATGTTCAATGAAAAGTTTATGAATAAAGGGATTTTTCTCATGTGGGACCTTGACTTCTAGAAAGGTAGGGGAGAAAGTTTAGAGGTAAGGATTTAGAGGAAGCATAAGTAAAAAGTAAGTAAAGAACCATTTGGGGAAGAGTACAGTTAGTGCAGGGTAATCTGCATCTTTGATTCCTGGATATACACAACAGATGGACCTTGAAGTGCTCTTGTCAGCAGACACCTATATTTTAATCTGTTTAGACTGTCTTGCAGAGATACCATGTTGAACTAGTCTTTAGTGCAACTCTTAATACAAATTTTGAATAGCCCTAAATAGTCAACTCAAAACTGGATATTTATGGCAAATGAAAAATGAAATATTCTGCTATTACTATAAACACTTTTGTTTAAGGCCATAACATACTCTGCTTAAATAACAGTTGACTTAAAAATAGTTAAACTTGCTTTGAGCAAAATCATTAAGGAAAATATCATAGCATGTGGTCTATAGGATTAAAAATATAGCTAATTAAGAGACTGAATTTAATCTTAATTCTTTTGATAGGTGATCAAGAGTTAGGATAGGAGGTATATACTGTTAAAGTTTTCTTTGTAGGCTTCAAAAGAGACATAACATTATCTTTAGACATGTTGTTATATTAAAAACAGGGTTATCTACTTTCATATACTTCGCAATACGTGGTTCTACTAATCAGGAATGATCATACCAATTTCTTTATCTTCATTATTATATTAAAATGAAACTGTATATTGGTGTTCTTACTCTGTTATTTGGTATATATTCATTCAGTTTGGTGCTTGATAAATGTAAGAATTTCAATGGTTTTAATCTTAGCTGCATGGTAGAATCACTTGGAAAGTTTTTAAAAATACCTATGTTGACTCCTTACAACTGCCTTATAATGTTAGTTGGGGGCATATGCCTTTTTAAAAAAAATTGTCCCCAGGTGATTGTACTATGCAGTCAGTGATGAGAAGTACTGATTCAGAAAACGTAGTCACAAACCAAGCAAAGGTAAGCATGAATGAACCAGAAAAAAAATCCTTTTTCCACAGTTGATGACATTTTTATAGCTTTATTACAGCACTTATCCTTTTGTACAAGGGTGAATTTTGGCATGTCATTGTGTCTCTGACTAGACTATGAGTTCCTTAAATTGAGAGTCACATCTGATCTGAGTTTATATTATGGTGAGCTTGAGCTTAACACAATGACTTTCACAGATGTGCTTATTTTATTTTTATGACAGCTATTCTATCATTAAGAACATAGAGAACTGGTTTATTTAATGAAGAAAATATCAAAATAGGTATTGTACATCTGACACTTCTTTTTCATCAGCTATTGACATTGGCATTGTCTTCTAAATTATTTAACATTATTGTTTTCTTTAAATAATCCATCATAATTAAAATAATTAAATCTTACAGTATTGTATTTGTGTTTCATATGTAGAACATCAAACATCTTTTTAAAAAATTTTATTTTACTTTAAGTTCCAGGATAGACGTGCAGAACATGCAGGTTTGTTACATAGGAATACGTGTGCCATGGTGGTTTGCTACAACTACTGACCCATCCTCTAAGCTCCCTTCCCTCACCCCCCACCCCACAACAGGCCCTGGTGTGTGTTGTTCCCCTCCCTATGTCCATGTGTTCTCACTGTTCAACTCCCACTTATGAGTGAGAACGTAAGTGGTATTTGGTTTTCTGTCCCTGTGTTAGTTTGCTGAGGATGATGGCTTCTAGCTTCATCCCTGTCCCTGAAAAGTACATGAAATTTTTATGGCTGCATTGTATTCCATGGTGTATATATACCACATTTTCTTTATCCAGTCTCTCATTGATGGGCATTTGGGTTGGTTCCATGACCTTGCCAATGTAAATAATGCTGCCATAACATACATGTGCATGTGTCTTTATAGTAGAATAATTTGTATTCCTTTGGGTATACACCCAGTAATAGGATAGCTGGGTCAAATGGTACTTCTATTTCTAGATCATTGAGGAATCACCACACTGTTTCCACAGTGGTTGAACTAATTTACACTCCCACCAACATGTAAAAGTGTTCCTATTTCTCTGCAACCTCATTTACATCTATTGTTTCTTGACTTTTTAATAATCGCCATTCTGACTTGCATGAGATGGTATCTCATTGTGGTTTGGGTTTGCATTTCTCTAATGATCAGTAATGTTGAGGTTTTTTTCATGTGTTCATTGGCCAATGAATATCTTCTTTTCAGAAGTGTATGTTCATATCCTTTGCCCACCTCTTGGTGAGGTTGTTTCTCTTATCTTGTCAATTTGTTTAAGTTCCTTGTAGATTCTGGATATTAGACCTTTGTCAGATGGGTAGATTGCAAAAATTTCCCCCCATTCTGTAGGTTGCCTGTTCACTCTGATGCTAGTTTCTTTTGCTTTACAGAAGCTTCTTAGTTAAATTAGATCCCATCTGTCAATTTTGGCTTTTGTTGCAATTGCTTTTGGTGTTTTTGTTATGGAGTCTTTGCTCATGCCTGTGTCCAATGGTATTGCCTAGGTTTTCTTCTAGGGTTTTACATTTAAGCCTTTAGTCCATCTTGAGTTCATATTTGTATAAGGTGTAAGGAAGGAGTCCAGTTTCTGTTTTCTGCATATGACTAGCCAGTTTTCCCTGCACCATTTTTTGAACAGAACATCCCTTTCCCTTTGTTTGTTTTTGTCAGGCTTGTCAAAGATCAGATGGTTGTAGATGCATGGTGTTATTTCTGAGGTCTCTGTTCTGTTCCTTTGGTCTATATGTCTGTATTGGAACAAGTACCATGATGTTTTGAGTTGTTGTAGCCTTGTAGTATAGTTTGAAGTCAGGTAGCATTTAGACACTTTACAAAAGAAGACATATATGAGGCCAACAAACATATGAAAAAATGCTCATCATCACTGGTCATTAGAGAAATGCAAATCAAAACTACATTAAGATACCATCTCACACCAGTTAGAATGGCAATAATTAAAAAATCTGGAGACAACAGATGCTGGAGAGATTGGGGGTCAATATTCAACGTTCTTAAAGAAAATAATTTTCACAACCCAGAATTTGGTATCTTAAGCTTTCAAAGATGTGGAGAAATAGGAACACTTTTACACTGTTGGTGGGAATGTAAATTAGTTTAGAGTTTTTAACATGAAGGGATGTTGAATTTTATCAAAGGTCTTTTCTGCATCTATCGAGATAATCATGTGGTTTTTGTCTTTGGTTCTGTTTATATGATGGACTGCATTTATTGATTTGTGTATGTTTTACTGGACTTGTTTTCCAGGGATGAAGCTAACTTGATTGTGGTGGATAAGCTTTTTGATGTGCTTCTGGATTTGGTTTGCCAGTATTTTATTGATGATTTTTACATCAATGTTACCAGGGATATTGGCCTGCAGTATTCTTTTTCTTTGTTGTTTTATCTCTGCCAGGTTTCAGTATCAGGATGATGCTGGTTTCATAAAATGAGTTAAGGCGGAGTCCCTCCTTTTCAATTATTGTAATTTGAGCTTTTCTTTGGATCTTTGGTATACTTCAGCTGTGAATCCATCTGGGCCTGGGCTTTTTTTATTTGGTAGGCTATTAATTACTGTCTCAATTTCAGAACTTCTTATTGCTCTATTCAGGGATTTGACTTCTTCCTGGTTTAGTCTTTGGAGGGTGTATATGTCCCAAATTTATCCATTTCTTCTATATTTTCTAGTTTACTTAGGTGAAGGTGTTTGTAGTATTCTCTGATGGTAGTTTGCATTTCTGTGGGGTCAGTGGTGATATCCCCTTTATCATTTTTTATTGTGTCTATTTGTTCTTCTCTCTTTTCTTCTTTATTAGTCTAGCTAGCAGTCTATTGTGTTAATTTTTTTTCAAAGAATCAGCTTCTGGATTAATTAATTTTTTAGAGGCTTTTTCATATCTCTCTCCTTCAATTTTGCTCTGATCTTAGTTATGTATTGTTTTCTGCTAGCTTTTGAATTAGTTTGTTCTTGCTTCTCTAGCTCTTTTAATTTTGATGTTAGGGTGTCAATTTCAGATCTTTCCAGCTTTCTGATAGAGGAAGTCATTTAGTGCTATGAATTTCCCTCTTAACACTGCTTTAGCTGTGTCTCAGAGATTCTACTATGTTGTCTCTTTGTTCTCATTGGTTTCAAAGAACTTGATTTCTGCCTTAATTTCATTATTTACCCAGGAGTCATTCAGGAGAAGGTTGCTCAATTTCTATGTAATTATGTGGTTTTAAGTGAGTTTCTTAATCCTGACTTATAAATTGATTGCACTGTGGTCTGAGAGACAGTTTATTATGATTTCCTTTTTTTTTTTTTTTTTTTTTACTGAGGAGTATTTCACTTCCAATTATGTGAACAATTTTGGAATAAGTGCAATGTGACACTAAGAAGAATGTATAGTCTGCTGATTTGGGGTTGAGAGTTCTGTAGATGTCTATTACGTCCACTTGATCCAGAGCTGCTTAGCGTATGACAAATTATATTGTTTGCTAAGAACAATGTTATGGAAAAGTGTGCCAGCCCCCACCAAGCAGAAAATCGCTCAGGGTGTTGTAAAGTAGTAAACAGTATGTGTATGTCTTACACAGGTTAAAAAAATTCTTTAAGCATGGGATATGTGACCCTGCCCCTGTGGCTCCCTCGTGGAGAATATTTTCTAGTCTGTCATTGATCAGTGGTAAACATGTACCAGCTGCCTGCCTGGTTTATTTTTGTTCTATGAGAAAACACAGAACACCTGTTTGTTAATAATAATCACCCGTTCAGAGAGAATAAACACTTGGGTCAGAATCTGTTCGAGGCTCTCAGCCTAGAATGCTGTCAGCCCCCTGAGGCACTCAGCTTGGAATTCTGTGAGCCCCGTAATAGTCCTGCTTTGCTGTTCTATCTCTGTGTCTGCTTCTCAATTCCTTTAGCACCACCTGAATGAAGGTCTCTGTGGCTGAGCTGGACTCAGTACAGAGCTGAATTCAAATCCTGAATCTCCTTATTAATTTTCTGTCTTGTTGATGTGTCTAATATTGATAGTGGGGTGGTAAAGTCTCCTACTATTGTTGTGGGGCAATCTAAGTATTTTTGTAGGTCTCTAAGAAATGGTTTTGTGAATCTGGGTGCTCCTGTATTAGGTGCATTGAATTGATCCCTTTACACAAAGTTCACGTGCTGTGTTTTTCTGCTCCATCAGGTAATTTATGTTCCTCTCTAAATTGATTATTCTAGTTATCAGCTCCTCTAATCTTATATAAATGTTCTTAGCTTCTTTGCATTGGGTTAGAACATGCTTATTTAGCTCAGTGGAGTTTTTTATTACCCATCTCCTGAAGCCTATTTCTGTCAATTCATCCATCTCATCCTCCATCTAGTTCTGCACCTTTGGTGGAGAGGCATTCAATCATTTGTAGGAGAAGAGGCACTCTGGCCTTTTGGATTTTTGGCTTTTTTTGTTGTTGATTCTCATTTTCATGAGTTTGTTTAGTTTTGATCTTTGAGGCTGCTGACCCTCAGGTAGAGTTTTTGTGGGGAGATATTTTTTTTCATTGTTGATGCTGTTGCTGTTTGTATGTTCTTTCAATGGTTAGGTCCTTCTGTAGGGCTGCTGCCATTTGCTGGGGCTTCACTTCAGGACTCAATCATCTAGTTCACTCCTACAGCTGGAGATGCTACTCAAGGAGGCTGGAGAACAGCAAAGATGGGTGTTTGCTCCTTCTTCTGGGATCTTTAACATTGAGGGGCACTAACCTGGTGCCAGTAGGATTGCTCCTGTTTAAGGTATCTGACAATCCCTGTTGGAGGGTCTCACCCAGTTGGGTGGGACAGGGAACAGGGACTGTTTTATGAGGTGCTTTGACTGTCCCTTGGTGGAGGGAATAGGCACTAGGGGGAAACTCTCTTGTCTGGGCTGCCCTAATTCCTCAGAACTACCAGGAGGAAAGGTTAAGTCTACTGGTCCACAGAGACTGCAGCCACACCTTCCCCTAAGGGCTCGGGCCCAGGGAGATCAGGGTTGTGTCCCTGAGCCTCTGGTTGGAGTTGTTGGAGTTCCTTCAAGAAGGCCTCACCGAGTGGGGCCTGAAGAGGCACTCTGGCCACAGCTGGTGTGTTGGGCTATGGGGGACACATTTTGGGACCAAGCCGTCCAGCATCCCTTGCTCCAGGAGGGGAAGAGCACTGCCTGGAGCTATATAAATGGATGGAGCCCTTCTCTCACCCAAGGAGCTTAGGGTTGTTAGGCAGTTATGCCTCCCAGTGTTGGCTGCTGCCCCTCCCCCAAGGAGTTCAAATTGCATGCAGAGCATGCAGCCACAGCTGTGGTGCTGGTTGCCCCTTCCCGCAGGGACTCACAAGGCTTAAGCAGGTTCTAGCTGAGAGGCTGTTGAGAATCTGTGGAGCTACCAGGTTGGGACCCTATGCTCCAGTGACGTGGGTTACAAGTGGGAACTTCCCATCCAAAGGTTGCACAGTTCCATGGAAAAAACACGGTTTTCTTGGCTGGGTAGCCCACTCACTCACCACCTCCCTTGGCTGGGGGGTGAGGATTCCCCTTCCCCGTGTGGCTCTCAGGTAGGCCGCTGGATCACACTGCTCTTTCTTCCTCTCTGTGGAATATATATATATATATATATATATATATATATATATATATATGTATAAATAGAAATGTTTTCTAATTCCTAGAGGGCAGCAGTTGTATAAACTACATTTGCAGATGCTCAAAGTATTCTTTAGGATATGGTTCTATTCTGTGCACATCATTATGGTTTTTACACTTTATTTCAGAAACCAATAGTTTAGTGTGCCATGTTTTTTTTATTATTATTTCTAGCTTGTTTAGTTTCTCAGCCTTCTTTAAAAATATTCAGCTTCATTTTCAAATGGACAAGGTAGTCTTTATTTTGATTTTATTTTCTTGGTTTCTTATTTCTGAAAAGAGTCTAAGGTTTTCTCTACTTCAGCCATTTAATCCACACCAGAACATAAGATAATACTCTGAAAGTTTTTATAGTCAGTTTCTCATTTTATTTTTCTTTACAAATTTCAATCTTTGTGCAATACCTATTGTTTCCTTCTCAATGAATTTTTTTAAATTATAACTGGCTAGATGGTTCAAAATCTTCTCTCTTCTACCCCAATAATTTTAAATATTTTTTTCTCTCATCAAAACTCTGACATCAAAAGAGCTATTTATTAAAGGATCCACTTGGTTAAGGTCTTATAGTCCAGGACGCTAAGCATCTAATAAAATCCTGAATTCTGTAATGATTTTATATTGATTTTCTTGAAGTTTATGGAGTATCTCAATTAATGCATTTTACTCAAATCTAAAGCAGAGTTTAAATTAAACTCCTAAAGATTTGTCTGGTGATATAGCAATTTTATAACTGATTTTTATTTTCATGGGAAGACCTTGAAAAAAGAATAAATATATTTGGAGATCAACTAAAGAAACATAAAGAAAAGAAATATAAGTTGAGTTGTGCCAACAAAACTGAGAAAGCAATGCAAGGAGGGTATGTTTCAGAACATGAAAAAGAGAATGTTTTATAAATAGTATTCTGGAGTTAGATTTCTCTATTGATTTGATTGAAAAGGTCGACTATTTGAATTTGATCTCCTAATTTTTCTAGAGTTCCTTATTTAATGTATAGTTGATTTTTCACATCAACACTTTTTTCATAATGACCTCTGTTATTTTAATACAAAAATCTTTTAAGCAAAAAAGTTTTAGTTATAGTATAGGTTGCAGAGGTACAGAAAAGGTTACATAATCAACAATTCAACAATTTTTGATCCCAGTATTTGAACAAAACATGATGAGCCTCTTTTCGCAAAATCCTTGCAAAAGGTATACTTACCTTTGTAAGTTTCTTACACAGGTAGACTTCTGCAAGGTTTTGGTAGAAATCCTGAGTCAAAAATAGACCAGTTGCCAAATTGTCCCTGTTACACCTTAATTTTGAACTTCTGGAATCCAGAACTGTGAGATAATGCATTTCTGTTGTTTTAAACCACTAAGTTATTGCTCACTTGTTACAGCAGCCACGGGGAGCTAATACAATGAATTTACTGAAAGACCTTTGCTTACATATTATAGGACAGTAAAATAAACTCAGAAACAAAAACTCCATAAAAACAGTCAGAGCTCAAATTACTATTGATCATTATTCAGCCACTAGCAAATCTAAAGTACAACCAGAATAGTTACAGAAATGTCACTAATGGATTAAACGTTTTAAAACAGTTTAGGAGACCACGTCTTATTATGGCCACAATTCATCTTTTCCTGACTCTAAGAATTTCGTTACATTTTCAGGAAGGATCATGTCTTACTCTTTTTTCTTCCCTTCCTCCCTCCCTCCATCTTTCTCCCCTTCCCTTTCCCTTTCCTTCCTTCCTTCCATTATTTTCTTTTATTTCCCTTTCACTTTTTATTTTTTTAGATTCAGGCGATACACGTGAAGGTTTCTTACACAGGTAAACTACATGTTTGCAGGTGTTTGGTATACAAATTATTTTGTTACTGCATTAATTCATTCTCATGCTACCAATAAAGATATACCTGAGATGAGGTAATTTATGGAGAAAAGAGATTTAATCGACTCACAGTTTCACATGGCTGGGGTGGCCTCACAGTCACAGTAGAAGGTAAAGGAAGAACAAAGGCATATCTTACATGGTTCCAGGCAAACAAGCATGTGCAGGGGAATTGCTCTTTATAAAACCATCAGATCTTGTGAGACTTACTCACTATAAGAACAGCAAGGGGAAAAACCCCACTTCCATGATTCAATTACCTCCAACCAGGTGCCTCCCATGACATGTGGGGATTATGGGAACTAGTCAACAATCTTAGCTCCCTCTTTGTTATTTTCATTATTTGTGATAGGTCTAACTTTGTCACCCAGGCTGTAGTGCAGTGGCACTGTCTTGGCTCACTGTGACCTCCACCTTCTTAACTCAAGCAATCCTTCCACCTCAGCCTCTTGAGTAACTGAGGTTACAGGTTTGTAACACCATTCCTAATTTTTTTTTTTTTGTAGAGATAAGGTTTTGCTGTGTTGCCTAGGTTGCCTAGGCTGGTCTCAAACTCCTGGGCTCAAGTGATCCACTCACCTCGACCTCCAAGGTGTTGGGATTACAGGTGTAAGTCACTGTGTCCATCCTTAGCTCCTTCTTTACTAATCGTTATATCCTTGAATAAATAAGGTATATAGACTTAAAATTTTATGGGTAAATACATTATATAAATATAAGTATGTAAACTAAAAATATTTTATTAACCTCTGATAAATTGTTTTTTTTGTGATTATTTTATGACATTTTATTTTTTTTATTCCTTTTCTTCTTTTTTTTCTTTATTTTACTTTAAGTTACAGAATACATGTGTAGAATGTACAGGTTTGTTACATAGGTATACATGTACTATGGTATTTTGCTGCACCTAACAACCCATCATCTAGGTTTTAAGCCTCACAAGTGTTAGGTTTTTGTCTTAATGCTCCTCCTCCGCTTGACAGGCCCCAATGTGTGCTGTTCCCCTCCCTGTGACCGTGTGTTCTCATTGTTCAACTCCCACTTATGAGTGAGAACATGCAGTGTTGGGTTTTCTGTACCTGTGTTAGTTTGCTGAGAATGATGTTTTCCAGCTTCATCTATGTCCCTGCAAAGTACTTGAACTCATTCTTTTGTATGGCTGCATAGTATTCCATGGTGTATATGTGCCACATTTACCTATCATTGACAGGCATTTGGTTTGGTTCCAAGTCTTTGCTATTGTAAACAGTGCTGCAATAAACATGTGTGCATGTGTCTTTCTCATAGAATGATTTATAATTCTTTGGGTATATACCCAGTAATGGGATTGCCGGGTCAAATGGTATTTCTAGTTATAGATCCTTGAGGAAATAACACACTGTCTTCCACAGTAGTTGAAGTAATTTATACTTTCATCAACAGTATAAAAGTGTTTTTTATTTCTCCGCTGCCTTGCCAGAATTTATTGTTTCCTGATTTTTTAATAGTTGTCATTCTGACTGGCATGGTATCTCATTGTGGTTTTGATTTGCATTTCTCTAATGATCAGTGATGATGAGCTTTTAAAAATATGTTTGGTGGCTGTATAAGTGTCTTCTTTTGAGAAGTGTCTGTTCATATCATTTGCCCACTTTTTGGTGGGGTTGTTTTTCTTCTTGTAAATTTCTTTAAGTTTCTTGTAGATTTTAGATATTAGACCTTTGTCAGATGGGTAGATTGCAAAAAATTTTTTTCCATTCTGTAGGTTGCCTATTCATTCTGATGCTAGTTTCTTTTTCTGTGCAGAAGCTCTTTAGTTGAATTAGATCCCATCTATCAATTTTGTCTTTTGTTAAAATTGCTTTTGGTGTTTGTGTCATGAAGTCTTTGTCCATCCCTATGTCCCGAATGATATTGCCTAGGTTTACTTCTAGGGTTTTTATGGTTTGGGGTTTTACATTTAAGTCTTTAATCTATCTTGAGTTAATTTTTGTATAAGTTATAAGAAAGGGGTCCAGTTTCAGTTTTCTGCATATGGCTTGCCTGTTTTCCCAGCATCATTTATTGAATAGGAGATCCTTTATGACAGCACCTGTATTGGGTACATATATATTTAAGATAGTTAGCTCTTCTTGTTGCATTGATCCTTTTACCATTATGTAATGCCCTTCTTTGTCTTTTTTTGATCTTTGTTGGTTTAAAGTCTGTTTTATCAGAGACTAGGATTGCAACCTCTGCTTTTTTCCTTCCATTTGCTTGGTAAATATTCCTCCATCCCTTTATTTTGAGTGTATGTGTATCTTTGCACATGAGGTTCATCTCCTGAATACAGCACACCAGTGGGTCTTGACTCTTTATCCAATTTGCCAGTGTGTTTCTTTTCACTGGGGGCATTTAGCCCATTTAAATTTAATGTTAATATTGTTATGTGTGAATTCGATCCTGTCATCATGATGCTAGCTGGTTATTTTGCACATTAGTTGATGCAGTTTCTTCATAGTGTCATTGGTCTTTATATTTTGGTGTGTTTTTGAAGTGGCTGGTACTGGTTTTACCTTTTCATGTTTAGTGCTTTCTTCAGGAGCTCTTGTAAGGCAGGCCTGGTGATAACAAAATCCATCAGCAGTTGCTTGTCTGGAAAGGATTTTATTTCTCCTTTGCTTATGAAGTTTAATTTGTCTGAATATGAAATTCTGGGTTGAGAATTATTTTAACAATGTTAAATATTGGCCCCCATTCTCTTCTGGCTTGTAGGATTTCTGCAGAGAGATCTGCTGTTAGTCTGATGGGCTTCTATTTGTAGGTGACTTGACCTTTCTCTCTGGCTGCCCTTAACACATTTTCCTTAATTTCAACCTTGGAGAATCTGATAGTTATGTGTCTTGGGATTGGTCGTCTTGTGGAATATCTAGTGGTATGCTCTGTATTTCCTGAAATTGAATGTTAGCCTGTGTTGCTAGTTTGGGGAAGTTCTCCTGGATAATATCCTGAAGTGTGTTTTCCAACTTGGTTCCATTCTCCTTGTCACTTTCAAGTATACCAATCAATTGTAGGTTTGGTGTTTTGACATAGTCTCATATTTCTTGGAGGCTTTGTTCATTCATTTTCATTCGTTTTCTCTAATCTTGTCTGCATGCCTTATTTCAGCAAGGTGGTCTTCAATCTCTGATATCCTTTCTTCCACTGGACTGATTAGCTATTGATACTTGTGTATGCTCCACGAAGTTCTTGTGCTTAGTTTCTCAGCTCCATCAGGTCATTTATGTTTCTCTCTAAACTGGTTATTCTAGTTAGCAGTTCCTGTAACCTTTAATCAAGGTTCTTAGCTTCCTTGCACTGAGTTAGAACATGCTCCTTTAGTTCAGAAGAATTTGTTATTACCCACCTTCTCAAGCCTACTTCTGTCAATTTGTCAATCTCATTCTCTGTCCAGTTTTATGCCCTTACTGGAGAGGTTTTGCAATCATTTGGAGGAGAAGAGGCATTCTGGTTTTTGAAATTTTCAGCATTTTTGCACCAGTTTTTCCTCATCTTCATGGATTTATCTACTTTTGATCTCTGAAACGGATGATGTTTGGATGGGGTTTTTGTGTGGGGTCTTTTTTGTTGATGTTGTTGCTTTCTGTTTGTTTCTCTTCTAACAGGCCCCTCTTCTGCAGGTCTGCTGTAGTTTGCTGGAAGTCCACCCCAGATCCTGCTCACCGGGGTATCACAAGTAGAGGCTGCAGAATAAGCAGACTGCTGCATGCTCCTTCCTCTGGAAGCTTCATCCCAGAGGGGAACTGGACTGATGCCAGCCAGACCTCTCCTGTATGAGATGTCTGTCTACCCCTGTTGGGAGGTCTCTTCTAGTCAGGAGGCACAGGGGTCATGAATCCATTTGAGAGGCAGTCTGTCCCTTAGCAGAGCTACTGCCCTGGGCTGGGAGAATCCCCCTCATCAGGATCAGCTGTTCTCTTCAGAGCTAGCAGGCAGGAACTATTAAGTCTCCTGAAGCTGCACCTTCAACTGCTCCCCCTGCCCAGGTGCTCTGTATCTGGAAGATCGGAGTGTTATCTCTATTCCTCTGTCTGGGGCTGCTGCATTTCCTTGAGAGATACTCTGCCCAGTAAGAAGGAATCTAGAGAAGCAGTCTGGCCACAATCGCTTTGCTGTGCTGTGGTGAATTCCACCCAGTCTAAACCTGCCAGTCTCCTTAGCCTTGCCAGGGGAAAACTGCCTATTAAAGCCTAAGTAATAACAGCTGCTTCTCCCCCCAGCACGCTCAGTCATCCCAGATCAACACTAGACTTCTGTGCTGGCAGCGAGAATTTCAAACGAGTGGTTCTTAGCTTGCTGGGCTCCTTGGGAGTGGGACCTGCTGAGCAAGACCACTTGGATCCCTGGCTTTAGCCCCCTTTCCAAGGGAGTGGACTGTTCTCCTGTGTAACTGGGGTTCCAGGCAACGCTAGGGTAGGAAAAGACTCCTGCAACTAGCTCGGTGCTTTCCCCATCAGCCACCCAGTTTTGTGCTTGAAATCCAGGACCCTGGTGATATAGGCTCATGAAGGAATCTCCTGATCTGTGGATTGCAAAAATCCACGGGAAAAGCATAGTACACAGGGTGAGTAGCACAATCCATCACTGCTTTCCTTGGCTGGGGCAGGGAGGTCCCCCAACTCCTTGCAGTTCCCGGGTGAAGCATGTTCCACCCTGCTTCTGCTCACTCTTTGTGAGTTGTATCCATTCCCTAACTAGTCGCGATGAAATGAACTGGATGTCTCAGTTGGAAATGCAGAAGTCACCTGCCTTCTGTGCTGGTCTTGCTGAGAGCTACAGACAGGAGCTGCTTTATTTGACCATCTTGGCACCTCTCCTGATAATTTTTTTTTGAGACAGAGTCTTGCTTTGTCACCAGGCTGGAGTGCAGTGGTGCAATCTCAGCTTATTGCAACCTCCACCTCCTGGGTTCAAGCGATTCTTCTGCCTAAGCCTCCCAAGTAGCTGGGACCACAGGCACATGCCACCATGCCCAGCTAATTTTTTTTTGTATTTTTAGTAGAGACGGGGTTTCACCGTGTTGGCCAGGATGGTCTCGATCTCTTGACCTCGTGATCCATCCGCCTCAGCCTCCCAAAGTCCTTGGATTACAGGAGTGAGCCACTGCACCCAGCCGATAAATTGTTTTTTAATTAATGAAGGCTATAGTCAAGAAAAAAAGTGTTCTTTTGTTGGAATGGTAATTTATTGACTCAATAATAAAATATTATACCTAAATATATTGAGCAACCTGCAGACAAATTAAATAATTTAAAATGGCTGCTTATAGATACAGCGTTAACTCTCCAGTGAATTTCATACTCCACCAGTTCCTATTATCTTATATTTGTGAATTTCATATATTTTCAGTAAATGCATAGTTTCAGAACACATGAAAATCTGCAACCACTTTTAAAGAACTATCAGTTGTCAGGTGTGTGTGTGTGTGTGTGTGTGTGTATTTTTCCCTTAGGGCCATAAACATCCAGTAGATTATGTGAACGGATCTGCACATAGACGTAATGGTTGAATTTAGAGTTACTCACTGTTCCCAGGTGTTCATCCTGAAACATTGCTTCTTTCTCTTCCACCTAAAAGACTGTGCTGAAATATGAGGATCAACTAAACTTAATCCAGCAAAATAACTTGCAAATTGGAACCAAAAGTTTTAGCAGCTGGCTGCAACCTAACCTACTATTCAGGGAATTAATATACCCAGAAGTAAAAGAAAAAATGGCCAAGTTAAATCTCTGATTATATTTGGTATAATAAAGATAATAAATTATGCTCATCTATGAAATACATTTAACAGATATGGCAGGGCTACTTAGCTTGCTCATAGTGAATATATCTGGAATTTATGCATTTATGGGGCATGACCTGATAGAAAACATCATATATTCGATATACTTTTATTGGAGTATAAAACAGGGACGTTTCCTGGCTGAAGTAGTTCCCTTTGTGCAAATGAGTTTCAAGTGTATCATTTTGAACTCATTTTCTGCATAGGGACCAAAGTCAGTCCTAATGTGGTGAGGAAACCTATCACGGTCTATGTTGATAGTTTCTGATTTCTCTATGTTTTACCTATTTCTTCCTATTATTTATATCATCTGAATTGTTAGTAAAGTTTGAGACTAAGAGATGTATCTGTTCTTTTGAGTTTAATTTAATAATTTGGGCCTGTGTTCTATCTCAAACTGTGATGCTTTAATTTCATTAGCAGCAGCCTTTCACTGATTACTTAAAACATCCTTATGGGTATATTCATCATGGTTAGGAATCATAGTTAGAAAGAATTCTGTCCGACAAGATTGGAGTTCATTTTTAGGAATACTGGTATAAAGAACTTAGTAAGTAAGATGTTCATAGCATAGAGATTCTGAAAATATAGATTATGAATTTGATATTTGCAGTCATGGGCAACGTAAATTATTATGCGATTTGCTATATCAGTTCTTGCATGTTGGTACAAGCAATATTTTAGAAGATTAGTAATGACTATGACCAAGGAAACCTACTAGTCAATTCAGCTAAAGAAGTGTTGTAGACGTCTAGATATTTAGAAGACAACAGCTTGAGTTAGGGTGCTCAAAGGAGCAATTATGTAAAAATAGAGATTTGAGAAAAATTTCAAAGAAAGAATCAACAAGGCTTAGTGACAGATTGAATACATAAAATAAGGAACAGGGGAAGATGGTTACAAAATTTCTTGTTTAGAATCTGAAATGTCTTGTATACAATGCTGCAACACACACACACACACACACACACACTCACACACACACACACACTCACACACACACACACACACACCCGGTTTGGATTAGGGAGTGGAGTCTTAAGTGGATTTTGACCCACAGAATAAAATGTAAACAAAATATTTTCTTGGCTGGCTGAGTTTGCTGTTATTAAGACACATAAGACATGCTATTAGTAACAACATTAAAGATATTATATAGCTGATATTTTCAGCATATCAAACAAGAGTATTGCCAACTTTTTAATTGTATTGAATTTGTAAAATTACACAAATTACTTCCAGCTTTGCCCCTTTAAGGTTTTATGGAAGTCTTCCACAATTTTAGTCTTATATCACATTAATTCATTTAAAATTGACCATGTTTTAAACATGATTATAGGCAATAGAAATATATATGCTATTAAGGTCACATACTGAAAATTTTAAATATATCAAGCCATTTACTGAGCATTTCATTGCATAGCATAAAGGAAAAAGGGGCATTCTCACCATCTCACATGCTTTGCAATCCCCAAACCCTAGTTTCTCAACAGACTTAAATTACATGATTTCATTTATAGATATAGATTTTTTGACCCATTGTAAAAATTGCCTGTGGTTAACAAGGGGAAGGTGTTCCTACAACACTTAGAAAGAGAAGAAAGGTTTAATTTTGCTGTTCTAAATTAGCAAATTTAAGGTTCTCTGAAGGAGGTACTGAAGTCACTAATACAATCTGTTTGAAAAGGTCAGATGTTTATGCTATAAAATAGGCAGGAGCCATCATTTGGTTGATACTTGTGCTTTCTTTCTCTAGCTACTGAAACTAGTTCTGTCTCATTGAAGAGGGGCATATATAAAAATGACATCTTTTTCAGACCTCAGAGAAGGTAAAAAACAAAACAAAACAAAAAAAAACAAAAAAAAACACCCTAATATATGCTTCCTTTTTTCCTATATGGTACTGTTTCTCATTGTAAGAAAAGCAGAATAGTAGTGTGTGAGGGGGAGAATTATGTATTTGCATTTTAACTAATGTTACATTTCAGTTCACTGCACTTGTGAACAATGCAATGTGGTTGCATTCTAGCCACACCTGTGCATTTTAATTATGGTTCTATAGTATCTAATGTTGTGGAATACTTATGTAATCATTCCTTTTTATACAGTTCAGACATAAATTATCTATTTTAAATTAATAAAATTTACATACTCAAGCAGAAATTATCAAGAAGTCTGCAAATCTTCTCAAAAGAATGAGATGCAACATCTTAGTATACCCAGAGAAGCAGTTGCTTTTAAAGTCATTCTCTGCATTTTAGGAAATCTTTTGGCTCAGCGCACACAGTGAAAGTGTGAATCACATAGCTGATGTACTAGCTTCCTGATTGACAGAATTCAGAAAATGTCACCTGCTTTAAGCTGCTCACTGAGGGATATGGAAAATATAAGTGTATTTCTAAAGGCAAAATAATCCCTAAGGCAGGTTATTCTAAGCATTCCACATCATAAGACACAGAGAAAATAAGAAGTATATGTCACTGGGGCATAAATGGACCTGAAAGTGAATGCATGGAAGTGACTAGCTGTTCCAGTCCCCACCTGGCTTTCTCAAATCTGAGGGTTCCTATGTTACAAGACTGTCAAATTCAGTTATTTTGTAATTATCAAAATATATTCTTATGGTGGACTGATGAATATTATTTATATTAAAAAGATGAATTATGAATGTCATGGTCTTATGTCAAAGAAAGCAGTGAATTATTAGTGAAAGAAACTTACATGAACCAATTTTTGCCTTTTGAACAAAAGGCAGACACTTGAATGTATTTGTTTGATATACTAATTTTTAAATAATCAAAATCTAAAAAATTGTAATAATATAGGCATTATTAGAAATCATAGTGTAATATAATTGTTCACATATAGTATAAACTATATGTCCTCCTTTATCAACTTAATATAAAAATTAGGTTAGTTTTTATTTTTTATTTATTTTTTATTTATTTTTTGAAAGAAAGAAAAAGAGAGGAAAGAAAGTGAGAGTGAAAGAAAGAAAAAAAAGAATGTACGAGAGAAAGAAAGAGGAAGAGAAAGAGGGAGAGAGAACGGGATTCTTGTTCTATTGTCCAGGCTAGAATGCAGTCTAAAAATGGGTATTAAAAACCTCTATTATGCCAATAATTGTGCTTAACAATGGAGACAGGAAGGAATAAGAGATGAAAATAACAAACAAGCAGCCAACCAATATTTTATTTAAACCTGTGAAACACTATGCAATTGCTGAGGAGTGAATTACTTCCAATTATGTGGTCACTTTTAAAATAGGTGTAATGTGATACTGAGAAAAGTGTATGTTTTGTGGATTTGGGATGGAGAGTTCTGTAAATATTTGTTAAGTTTACTTGTTCCAGGTCTGTGTTCAAGTCCTGGATATCCTTGTTAATTTTCTATCTCATTGATCTGTCTAATATTGACAGTGCAATGTTAAAGTCTCCCACTATTATTGTGTGGGTGTCTAAGTCTCTTTGTAAGTCATGAAGAACCTGCCTTATGTATCTGGGTGTTCCTGTATTGGGTGCGTATATATTTAGGATCGTTAGCTCTTCTTGTTGTATTGATCCTTTCACCACCATGTAATGTCCCTCTTTGTTTCTTA
>CAUYLG010025569.1:0-36043 GCA_963573385.1 Cacajao melanocephalus
TCTCAAGAAAAAAAAAAAAGAGTGATAAGACAATGCAAGTTAGCAATATTAAAAGATATGTTTCTGTTTTCACATTTTATTGGTCCAATTTAAATAGTGTCTAGGGCATGAATCCAGGCTTTGTTCTCCATATTTGTAACCAATTAATTTTGTTCACAGTTTTCACAGGAGATGGGATATCTCTGCAGCTGACAATGTGATGACAGAGGTCCTATCCCTAGACATTAAGAGGACCTATTCCTGGATGTTAAGAGGTCCCATTCTGGACATTAAGTGCAAGAGGAGGATAAGGACCTGGACAGAAGAATGCTCTTTATCCTACAGGGGAGTTGAGGTCTTAAGCAAGACAAGGTTAATGAGCTTAAATTTAAGAGCTGAGATAAAGGTATTTGAAAAGTATTAGAATAAGCATTTGGCACCATTGGGTATGTGGTTGAAAGGTGAAGTCACCAATTTTAACGGAAGAGGAAGAAAGGAAGGGGTGTGATCTGGCCTAGGAAAATTTATTGTCTAGACCATTCTGGAAAAAAAAATCTACAGAACATATTATCCTTTAAGGCCAAAGATAGATCTGACTACCAATATAGATTTTGTACATTAAAATAAGGTATCTGCTATTATTTTGTTGAATAGGTTTCTATGCCTTTGCCTGTTGCTGGAACTCCAAAAATTTGAATATTTGGTCACCTAGGCTTTCTGAATTTTTAAAATTATACTCTGGGTTTTCTTTTTTGTCAAACTGGATTATTTCAAAGACTTGTAGAATGAGACAAAAGGTTTCTAAACTATTCATCTGACAAAACTAATAAACAATATACAAGAAACTCAAGCAGCAGCATAAAAACAACCAATCCCATTAAAAAGGGGGGAAAGAATCTGAATAGATATCTCTTAAGAGAAGGCAGATGAATGTCCAACGGGTATTTTAAAAAATGCTCAGCAACACTCATCAGAGAAATGCAAATCAAAACCACAATAAGATATTATTTCACCCTGGTTAAAATGGCTGTTATCAAAAGCGCAAAATAAAACAAATGCCAGTGAGGATGTGAAGAAAAGGGAACTCTACACAGCATCAGTGGAAATGTAAATTAGTATGACCATTATGGAAAACAATATGGAGGTTCCTCCAAAAACTCAAAATACAACTACCAAGGAATCCATAAATCCCATGCTGGGTATGTGTACAGGAGAAAGGACATCAGTATATGGAAGAGACAGCTGCACTCTCCCGTTTATCACAGCACTGTTTACAATAAATGTTCATCAACAGACGCATGGATAAAGAAAATGTGGTATGTGTATACAGAATAGAATACTATTCAGACATAAAAAAAGAACGCAATTGTGTCTTTTGCAGCAACATGAAGGGAACTGGAGGTCAGTGTCTTAAGTGAAACAAGCCATGCACAGAGAGTCGTTTGTCACTGATTCTCATTCATAAGTGGGTGCTTAAAAAAAGTGTATATCAGGACATAGAGAGTGGAATCCTAGATAATGGAGACTCAGAAAGGTGAGGGTATGGAAGAGGGGGACTATGATAAATTAATTAGTTCATGGGTACAATATACATTATTTGAATGAGGGATACCTTAAAAGCCCTGACTTAACCACTTCGTAACCAAATTGCACACGTATGTCATAAATGTGTGCAGATTTCTTTTAAGTTTTGAAAATCCCTTGTCTAAGCCATGACACAGACACAGACATGGGTGTTTTTTGTTGGAGATCAAAAAGTAAAAAAAAACAGGTGGTTCTACGTGTTCTCAGGGCTGAGAATCACTGATGCCAGAGGAACATCTCAATTTCAGGTGCCAGGTATCAGCTAATTCCCATATGGTATGGAGAGCCAATTGCTTTTTCCTCTTCTGGTAGTGGGAAGGGGGCAGGGTATATAGATTCCTTACCTTGGAACTTTCGCATCTTTGGGTTCATCTGCAGAATCTTTTTCAGCTTGGGCTCCAGTTCCTTAATGTGGGAAACCAGACTCCCCAGCTGCCGATTGAGCCTGATGTTGTTTTTCTGAGAAGCCACCAAGCAGAAGGGACACAAGACACCTTCTCCTTGGGGCTCCTTCTGCAGTGAATTGGTACAACTGAGGCAGAAGACGCATTCACACTCCAGGGTCATTGGCTTTTCTAAGTAAGCTTCGCAGATGGGACATCTGGTTGCTTCTTTTAAGAGTTCATCTGTGCTCACTGCCAGGGGAAAAAAAAATGCGCAGGGAAGTGAATTTTCATGAAGTGACAGCCTATTAGTGTGTGATAAGTGACGACCTTTCCATACATAGAGTTGCTGTGTTCCAGCTTTGTAATCCCTAGAACAAGACCGTGAGTACAAACACTTGAATACATGGCCCTGTCTTTAGAGATGTGAGGTTCTATTGGGAAAGACAAGTCCCAAAGGGTCCCTGTGCTTTGAGCTGAGGAGGAGGAAGGGTTGATTCTCCTAGTGACCCAGCAGCTGTGCCAGCAGATGAGCCTGACCCCGTGACACAGCAGCACCCATGTGAGAAGCAGCGAGCTGGGGCCATTTCACCTCCTCCAAGGGGAGCCCAAGCAAGAGATTGATGAGAATAAGAACTGCAACCTTTGGCTCATGCCTGTAATCCCAGCACTTTGGGAGGCTGAGGAAGGCAGATCACCAGGTCAGGAGATAGAAACCATGCTGGCCAACATGGTGAAACCCCATCTCTACTAAAAATACAAAAATTAGCTGGTTATGGTGGCACACGCCTGTAATCCCAGCTATTCAGGAGGCTGAGAATCGCTTGACTCAGGGAGTTGGAGGTTGCAGTGAGCCCAGATCTCACCACCACACTCTAGCTTTGCAATAGAGCGAGGCTCCATTTCAAAAAAACAAAAAACAAAAAAAGAACTGCAAGCTTCCTGCAGCCTTGAGACCGAGTATCAAATTGACTGCCACCACCCCTAGAGTGAGGGGACACAGGGTGACTGATTTCTACTCTGAGGCAGCACTCAGACAGCCTTTGTTGAATGCATTAATTACTAATTTCTCTCATTCATCCCCTATGCTATAACCCCAATTCTAGACATCTGAGAAGGGAAAACAAAGCACACAGACGTGGACTCACCTCTTCTGCTGAGAGCTCCTTTGCCTGCCATCGTATTGCACCAGGAGCGAGGTCTGTGGGGAGAAGGTGCAGGAGGGCCTTTTATTGGTGAGATTGCCCCACCCTCCATGATCACACCCTGCCACACCCTCTAATCCTCCATGGTCACACCCTGCCACCCCTGTAACCTAATCAGGTTTTAATTTAATTATAGTGGGGAATAAACTTTTTATTAGTGATAAATCTGCAGTCAACAATATTCTTAGTAAAACCCTTCATCTTGACACTAGTTACCTTGAAAAAGAAGATAAGATTAAGTTACCATCACTTTAGATTAGATTAGACCTGACCTACTAATATTAGGAGCCTATTTTAGAGATTTTTCCAGCATTTGTTAGCAGTAATGATTTTGCTGATATATATTATACACTTCAAGCTTTGCTTAGAATCTCAAAAGAGATTATCAGTGTGGTTGCATTTACAATTTTACAAAGTGCTATAAATTCATATATACATCATACTCAAAGGTAATAGGTACATGCATGCCAATGAGAAAATTTTAGAGTGTTTTTATTTACTTCCATTTGTTCATCTTCCATTCTGAAAATTTTTGATAAATCGGAGGAATAATTTAAAGTGTGAAGAATGACCATTAAACTCTGGGTATTAGGAACTTCATAGTGTTCGGATTCAAGCAAGAGTCAAAGAACAGGGAACATTTTCTCTGCTGCTTATGTTTTCAAGTGGAAATCACTAACACTGAAGTAGATGGCACTTTTCTTTCCCAAGAACCAGCCTTGAGTCTTTTGTTTTTAATTCTTGTCTGTACATAAAAATCCCCTACTGAGCTGGGCGCCGTGGCTCACTCCTTGTAATCCCAGCCCTTTGAGAGACCGAGGCAGGCAGATAACGACGTCAAAAGATGGAGACTATCCTGACCAACATGGTGAAACCCCGTCTCTACTAAAAATACAAAAATTAGCTGGGTGTGGTGGCACACACTTGTAGTCCCAGCTACTCAGGAGGCTGAGGCAAGAGAATTGCTTGAACTCAGGATGTGGAGGGTGCAGTGAGCCAAGATAGCACCATTGCACTCCATCCTAGTAGACAGATCAAGACTATGTCTCAAAAAAAAAAAAAAATCCCCTACTGAGATATTTGTAGTTTCATCTCAAAATGCAAATGATTCTAATAAAATGTCACAGTTCTGCTTAATCCAGTGTTTTTTAAGGCTTAAAAAACAGAGGATATTAGTTCTTTCCTCAATTTCCTTATTTGTCAAAATAGAAACAATCTAAGTAAAACACTTAGAACAGCAGCGTGCCACATGGGTAGGGGCTGAAATACAACTTTATTTCGTCTGCATCTTTATTTCTATACAGTATCACAGTATGCTATAAAGCGTACTGTATAAATACACAGTATCGCTAAACACAGAATCTCTACATTTCTTTCTTTTTCCAGCATATTCTATTCACAATATTTCAGTAGAACCTGACGTTTAAAGAGTTTCCTCCTGCTAAACACTAACAATACTGAGAACCTAGTTTGCAGTGAGCCCTCCATAATTGAATGTTAAATGAATGAATTCCTTCATTAATGACTTGCTTCTTCAATCTTGATAAATATAATTTATTTTGTTCTTTCAATAGCAAATATGGTCCCAAGCGCCAGAGACAGGGTCAGTGGTCATGCTCTGAGCTGTGCAGGTGGGGCTGTATTGGGGTGGTGGGAGGGTCGGGTGAGTGTTTCTGGCCTGGGCATCTTTATCCAGAGGAGCAGAAGCGGATACACGCCGGCCCACATGGCTTTTCTGCTGGCATGGGTTGCCGGGAGGAGCTCTGGATTGTGGCTCGGTTTAGGGTCCACAGCTGGGCAATGAGGGGGACTGGAAGGACCTTTCTCAGGTAGTGGCATCTGTCAACCAGCAGATGGCACCCGGCCTGTGTGCGGGTCTTTCCGGTTGACACCCCAGGCTCTTGCGCGGGGACTCACCCCTGAGCACTGAACACAGTTCCTCAGTCCTAGATGTCACTCGCAGGACGCACAGTTGCACACACGAGCCCCTCACCTGTCACCCATGCTCTCTGTTACACACCCTCCAACTCTCAAATGTGTGCTCCAGGATTTTCTCTCCACCCCCAGCCGCAGACGCCCCTGTGGTCTGTGCAAATGTGCACACTCGGTGCAGTGGACCCCTGCTTCCTGCTTTTTTTTTTTTTTTTTTTTTTAGACATAGTTTCACGCTGTCGCCTGGGCTGGAGTACACAATGGCGCTATCTCTGCTCACTGCAACCTCTGCCTCCCGGTTTCCCACATTCCCCTGCCTCAGCCTCCCGAGTAGTTGGGATTCTAGGTCCCCGCCACCACACCCGGCTAATTTTTGTATTTTTAGTAGAGACGGGGTTTCACTATGCTAGCCAGACTGCTCTGGAACTCCTGACCTTGTGATCCTCCCGCCTTGGCTTCCCAGAGTGCTGGGATCACAGGCGTCAGTCACTGCGCCCGGTGCAGCCTTGCACTTTATCTCACAGGTTTTCCCATCCAGAGACCCTACTTCAGACACACAGACCCTCTCAGCCTCCTCTCTCACCTCCCAACCCCTTAAAACAGAAATCCTTTATTTCCTCCAGAATTTGTCCACTCTCTTCCCAGAGTGCCCGTCCGTCTTCTGGCTGATCTTCTAGAGCAGTCCTTTCCTGCCCCTTGGTTCCAACATCTCCTTTCGTGCCAGTTCTTGTCACGCGCATCTTACCACGCTGAAGTACTGACCCAGCAAATCACAGAATGCTGGAACTCAGGGGTCTGGAAGTATGTCTCATTGATAGTCTGCCTGTTTTGGTAAATAAAGTTTTATTGATGTGTTTCTTAGGGCTGCTCCATGCCACAGTGACAGCATTAAGTTGGTTGTGATAGAAAACTTACAGTACCATCTACAAGCCTAAAATATTTACTCTCTGGTGGCTCAAGCCTGTAATCTCAGCACTTTGGGAGGCCGAAGTGGAAGGATCACTTGAACCCTGGAGTTTGAGGCCAGCCTGGGCAACATGATGAAATCTTGTCACTACAAAAAAAACTGTTTAAATTAGCCAGTCATCTGTGGTCCCAGCTGCTTGGGAGGATCACTTGCACTCCAGCAGTGGAGGCTGCAGTTAGCTGTATTTGCACCACTGCACTCCAGCCTGGGCCACAGTGAGAGCTTGTCTCAAATTTAAAAAACAAACAAAGAACTCTTCACACTTTTCGGGAGTCCTAGTGCCTGCCACCCACAGCATCTCAATGCCAACAGTGACCCCAGTCCCTGTGACAAGCATCCACTCCCGTGGGTTTCCAAGGTGCTCCCCACCGAGAAACTGTGCTGGTTCCTGTTTCCTAATAACCTCCTCCTCTTGCTTTTATTCTGCTTTTAGAGATCACTCTTCCCAAAGCACTTCAGGCCATATGGGAAGACCCCATGGCCCATGACATGAAAGCATCTTGAAGCTTTTACTCTAATTTTTTAAGTTTTTTGGTTGTTGTTTGCTTTTTGTTTTGTTTTGTTCAATGCAGCAGTTTTACTCACTGCTTTAAGTGTGACACCTTAGTTTTATTCCTCCTTTTGTAATGGATTTTCTTACTTCTTCTTTTTTGAGACAGGATCTTGCTCTGTCACCCAGGCTGGAGTGCAGTGGTGCCATCTTGGCTCACTGCAACCTCTGCCTCCCAGGTTCAAGCAATTCTCCTATCTCAGCCTCCCAAGTAGCTGGGATTACAGGTGCCCACCACCACACCTGGCTAATTTTTGTATTTTTAGTAGAGACAGGGTTTCACCATGTTGGCCAGAATTGTCTTCATCTCCTGACCTCGTGATCCACCCTCCTCTGCCTCCCAAAGTGCTGGGATTACAGGTCCAAGCCACCAGGCCCCGTCATAGATTTTATTTTAAGGCTTCTTTTTTGTTGCAATGCCTTCCTCTTCGAAAGCAAAAGAAAAAAAAAGAGATCATTGTTTATCTTTCAAACAAAAACTGTAATTACTGTATTTATTTCAAGCATTTATAGTTGGAAAGAACATTATGTACTGAATGTGTGAATGTGTCTCCCATATCTCACGTCCTAGACTTAACTCCAGTGTGGCAGTATTGAGAGGTGGGGCCTTTAAGAAGTGATTGGATCATGAAGTCTCTGCCCTCATGAATGGAATAACCCATTCAAGAATCAATGGGTTATCAGAGGTGGGGAACTGGTGATTTAATAAGGAGAGGAAGTGAGGCCTGAGCTAGCACATTAGCATGCTCACCCCTCACCATGTGATGCCCTGAGCTGCCTCTGGACGCTGCAGAGTCCCCACCAGCAAGAACGCCCTCACCAGATACTGCCCTCTACTTCTCAGCCTCTGTAACTGTAAGAAATAATTTCTTTTTCTTTATAAATTACCCAGTTCCAAGTGTTCTGTTAGAAGCAACAGAAAATGGACTAACACATTCCATAAATACAAATTTTAAAGGACATTTTCAAAGACACAGAACTACAGATGACACTGTTATAACCCACCCCTCACCCCCTCCCAGTGAGGACATTACCTGTTTTCAACCATCGTTTTCATGGTTCATCCTGTGTCATATGTACTCCCTGTCACATCCCCCTCTCCAGAACATTTTTTTAAATAATTAATTATACTTACTGCAAGAACAGTTTGGTTTTACCATAAAGAGGTAAAGATATGATGCATTCATTGGGGGGTGAAACCTGCAGCTATGCACCTAATGCATTCTAAGGGGAACGAGTGATACCAGGAGAAGTTCATGATAAGACTATTGCATAACAGCTTGTGCTACCTTGAGGCATGTTCTGATTGGCTATTTCCATTCTCCTCACACCAATTGCTCACCTAAACCTAAGTATCATTAACCCCAAGGATAATAAAAGACATAATGACTATCTGGGGCATGGGCAACACGGAAGTGTTAGCAATGGCATCATACGGAACCCTCCTGGGACCCCGTTCAGGTCCCCTGTAGCTGCACACCAGGTCCAGCCCAGCTGCAGCCCCTGTGGTGGTGATTCAGCCTCCCCAGGCCCTGAAGGACTGCCCTCCACTGACAGGGGCTGCTCCACCTGGAAATGCTGGGAGGGTCTGCAGCCCCCTTGCCCCAAGATGGGACCACGATGGCACAAGTCACATTTCAGAGCCCCCCGAGGGGTCAGACTGAGACTGGGCTTCTGCTGAAACCACCTCTTGGCTTCTCCCTTTTCCTCCATCCTTACAGGTTCCTGTTCAGAGCACTCTACCCTTTGAATGAATCCCTTGCATAGAATTCCCACGGGGACCTTGGCCAGGCCTGGGCGGTCAAGGAAGCTCCTCAGAAGAACTGGCTTAGCCCATCAAATCAGGCTGAGGGGCAGCCAGAGAGTGGAGGAGGGAGAGGTTACAAGGCTTCCTCCCTGAGCATCTGCCCTTTGCCGGGTACCTTCTTGGATGGTTAGTGCTTCTCTTGGCGGCATTTCGCTAAGAAGACAGTGGGCTCTGAGGCCAGATTGTTGGGACATAAGCAGTAGAGAAACTGGGGTGAAACCTGGGCCAACTTGTGGGTCAAGCTGGGCACCCTTCACCTCCAGCATCCTGCTCTTCCAAGGCCTCTGCATTCTCACAGGGCTGGGAGGTACTGGACTAAGCCCTGGCCTTGGTGCAGGCCTGGGGAGGTGGACTCAGCTTCCTGTGTGCAGGAGTGGCTGGGTTCAGAGGATCTGGACAGCACGGCGGGGGACGCCCCGGATGTTTGGGGTGTGGGTTTGCAGAGGCAGGGGTGTTACCAAGCTCTGAGGTTCTTCCCTGGGTCCCTTTTCGACTTGAGATGGGAAGGCACCCCTGCCCTGCTGCGGACTTTGGTCCTCTGGAAATTGGCTCTGGGGACACTTGCTCCATTTCAAGCCACGATCTCCTTTACTTCACTGGTACAGTATTGCTTTTTTATTTTATGCCTCTAATCATTCACTCCATTTCTTTCCAAAGGAGCAAAAGAATAAAAAGAAAATGTCACAACCTGCCTCATCAATGGAAGTGTTTAAAGTCAGGGACCTGAATCTTTCCTCAATTTCCTCATTGTTGAAATAGGAAGAGACAAGATAAGTAACCAGAGAATATTGCCATGTCAGTAGGCGCCTAGAAACTACGTTTCCTCAGCTGCTTCTTTCTTTTCTCTTAGTATCTAAGAAATATGTTACTGCACCAAGGACCTTGCATCTCCTTTTCCTCTTCCTGGAGTGTTCTGACCACAATTGCTGTCAATAGGAGCTGACAATTAGCGACATGTTTCCCCTATTGCACGTTAAAATATGGGGCCCCAAGATGCCTGCCTCACTGGTAATCAATCAGCCCTCCATGAACAGATGCTGATTTCAAGGTGAATGAGTGAATATGTATAATTACCCTCTTTTTTTCATTCTTTCTTTCATACGCTGTTTTAATAGAAAACATCTCCTAAGCTCTGCATCATCGGACTCTAGATGGACAGCTCCAGACCATGTCGGGATGGAGGGGAGGTGTGTGTGTGTATGTGTGTGTGTTTCTGAACTGAGCATCTTTGTCCAGAGGAGCTGAAGTCAGAAAAATCCCCCCAACCAACAGGATTCCAGCTGTGGCTCTGATGCTGAAGGTATCTGGAGCTCCTCTGCTGAAGTCGGGTGTATATGGGGTGGGATGGAGGGCATCAGGGATTTTCATTTTATTTTATTTTTTACAGAGAATTAAAGGTCTCTGACAGGGTATCCAATCCAATGTTGAGGGATATGGAAACATTCTCTGTGCCACACCAGTTGATGTCACAGCTACACATCTCTGTTCAGCACTTGAAATGCAGGTAGTGCAGATGAGGAACTGAAGTTTTTTAAATAAATGCTGTTGTGTATATTTAAGTTATGTTATGTGATACATCTAGTGAAATGGTTACTATAGTGAAGCAAATTAAAGTATCTGTTGTCTTACCACCTTTTGTGTGTGTGTGTGTGTGTATGTGTGTGTGTGTGTGTGTGTGTGTGTGTGTGTTGGGGGGTTGCAGCAAGAGCAGCTAAGATTTAGCAGCATCTCAAATGTGGTGCAGTGGTATTCCCTGCAGGAGTTTGTATCCTCTGAGCTACATCTCCCCATTCCCTCTCCTCCCTTCACGCCCCATCGGCACGGCTTTATTCACTCTTTCTATATATTCTACTTTCGTGTTTCTAGATTTCATATGTAAGATCATGCAATATTTTTTCTTTCTGCATCTGTCCTAGTTCTCCCAGCATAATGAACTGAATTTGTAATCTTACTTCATTTTAATTTAAGAAACTGCATGCAGCTAATTCTTACCAAATGGTGCAGCACAGCTCTGGGGAGCTAGGGAGTGAAGAAAGCTGAAAAGACCTTTTCCTGACTTTGAGGTCTATGGTGCAGCCAGAGATGCGGATGGGGCCAGATGGGGCCCTGGGGGCTGGGATTTGGGGCAGGGTAGAAACAGTTCAGGTTTGATGGGACACGGCTGAGATCCCTTCCCATGGGAAACCTCTTTCTCTGTGACACACACAAGTATTAAACAAAGGAATTCACTTTCTCGAAAACACATTTCCTTTGTCTCTAGACTTTTCTCCCTTAAAGAGACACACCCATTCTTTTTCTAACACAAGCACACACACACCCTTTGTCACAGGCTCTTGTATACACTTTCACACTCTCATACACACTCTTTTTTTTTTTTTTTTTTTTTGAGGCAGAGTTTTGCTCTTGTTGCCCAGGCTGGAGTGCATTGGCGTGATCTTGGCTCACTACAACCTCCACCTTCTGGTTTCAAGCGATTCTTCTGCTTCAGCCTCCTAAGTAGCTGGGATGACAGGCACCCACTACCATGCCTAGCTAATTTTTTTTTTTAATTTAGTAGAGACGGGGTTTCACCATGTTGGCCAGATGTTGGCCAGGCTAGTCTCGAACTCCTGAACTCATGATCCGTCTGCCTCGCCTCCCAAAGTGCTGGAATTACAGGCACGAGCCACGGTGCCCAGACTCACACACGCTCTTACCTCATCTCAGTCTCTCATCCGTGCTCTGCCCCACGGCCAACCCACACATACCCTTTTATCACAGGTGTGCCTACAGCTACTCTTCTCTTAGCCCTTTACCTTACCTACTGAGAGACATGTATTCTGGTGCATTCTCTCATCAGAGAAATGTGTCATCCCGCACAGCATCTGTGGAAATGCATACACACTTTCTCTCCCATCCCGCATGCTCGTGCACACACACCTGTACTCCCTCTAGTGAGCATACTCACAGTTGTTCCACAGGCATTCCATATGTTTTGGTATTTTATGTTCTCATTTTCATTTGTTCCCAAAATAACTTATTTCTCTTATATTTTTTCTTTGACCTATCAGTTGTTTAAGAGTGTATTGTTTAATGTCTGCCTGCTTTTTAATTAACCAGTTTTGCTTCTGGTATTGATTTCTACCTCCTTTCATTGTGTTTGGAGAATAAAATTCACATAACTTTAATTTGCTGAAACTTCTTTTGCAGCCTGACATGCTTCATCATGGAAAATATTCCATGTGCACTTGAAAAAATGTGTATTCTGAAGTGGTTAGGTGGCATGTTCTAGAGAGGTAAAGAGGTCTGATAGGTCTAGCTTGTTTGGGGGGTTTCGTTTGTTTGTTTTTGTTTTTTGTTTGTTTGTTTGTTTGAGGTGGGGTCTCACTGTGTTGCCAGGCTGGACTGCAATGGCAGGATCTCGGCTCACTGCAACCTCTGCCTCCCGGGTTCAAGCAATTCTCCTGCCTCAGCCTCCTGTGTAGCTGGGGTTACAGTGCTTTGAGAATGATGGCAGGGGCAGGAGTGAATATCAGCAGGGAAACACCTATCTGATACTCCAAGTAATTGAGAGAGCAAAAAGTTCTGGGATTTCTGCAGTCTCAGTCCCGGAAGAAGCCTCAAACAAAGAGGCTCAGGAACAAGGATCCCAATCCTAATGGATGCCAAAACACAGAAGAAGTGGAGAGTCTGTCCCAAGATGTATAGAGCTGGGAGGAAGTGCATGGCATCAAAGGGCCTGATCTCTGTGCTGGGCTCCCCATCTGCAGGCTGTGGAACCTCACACCAAGCCATCCAGGGGTCCTTGCACTATAGAAAGTTGTGTATTCTTTGGGTAGGTGGTGTCCAGGTACACTCACTTGGTTCTGTCTGCGTCTTTTCCTGGGTCACCCCTTTCCTAAAAAGTGTCAGTCCTTGAGAGGAGGGCAGTGCCCTTTCCTGCCAGGGTGGCTTTGTGTAGATAGAGAGGCAGACACAGTGTTGTATGATGGTGAGGGATCACAGTGGCTTGAGAGTTTTAAAGGTGGTCCACAGGAAGGTCCAACCAATGCAGAGATTATAGAAAGGATGAACAGGTGTGAGCACATTCCCGGGACATCATAAATACAGCTGCCCCTGCATCTATTCCCTCAGGCAATGGATTTGTTCCAGGATAGACCGTGTCTGTCCAAAGGCAGAATGGTCAGTAGTCATAGGTGCCCTCAATCAGTCCTTAGTGACCTTCATAGGAGTTCATGAAAAAGAGGCTATGGGGACAGCGCTTGCCCATCTACTCATGTTGCCGGAGTACTGGACACCTTGTGAGGAGTGAGGAAAACGGAATGGAGGAGTTCAAGGAGTCTGAGGGTGACATTATCACATCCCATGGCTCATAGCAACCATGCATGGGGCAGAGTAAACATCTGTAAGGGGACCACACAGCAGCAGCTGACTATAGGGAGTACAGTACATGCAAGGACACACCAATGTTTGAAAGCAACTTTATCCAGATCAGCAAAGAAGAGAAGTGATTGATGTGCACAGCAGTGTGCAAATGGCAACTATGGACTAGCAATAGCTGATGTCAGGCTGCTGGCAGAAAGTGCAAGACACGACAGAAACACCATTGGCCACAAGTCTACAGAGGTCTTGGATCTGACCTGGATGCCTCCTTAAAAGCTAGTAAGGTTATCCATTTGTAACTACAACACTGGCTGCTTTTGAAGTTGCTGCTGGATGCTCTTATTACCTGCAGCTGTGCCCCTGCCCCAGCGATGCAAGAGAAGATCTGTTTGCCTACTGGGATTACCTGATATACCTCCTTAGAGGCTAACAAAGGTACTCAGGCTTAGCCAGCTTGTGACACAATAAACATACCCATGTTGGTGACAGAGGACAAGAAGAGCCCGGTGGACACGGAGTCTGTGGAAAAGGAGACCAAGTTAGGTCAGAATGGGGAGGCTTCCCATGGTAAAAAATGTGTCTAGGGCCACCTCTTGTGCTCATGACAATTGGAAAACAATTCTAGCTGTCTTGTACATATACTGTGCATGTAGTAACACACTCACTCCCTTAATCAGGACACCTGCCAGTCCTGACCAAGAGGCAGCAGCCACAGCCATAACACCAGAGGGCCACACAACTATGCTGGCAGGAACTGAGATGGTGCAGAAACCCTGTTACTGAGACTTCTGAAGGTCCAAGATCATCTCAGCCTTGCAGAGCAGAGAAGACACAAAATAAACAGGACTGTGGCCAGAGAGTCTCCCAGCTAAAGAATAAAACCTCAAGTAAAAAGAAGAAAAAGGAGAGAACTTCCCTCCATAAAAGGCCTTCCCGTGGTAGGATGGAGGAGGACAAGTCCCTCTAAAGATCTGGTGGGACCACTCAGGGAGAACAAAAGGTGAAGAGTCACACAGAGGAGTTCAAGGAGCTAAGGACATCGGTCCTCCCACTGGCTCCTCCCAGCACCATCAGCTCCCCCACCAGAGAGGTCTGGGTTACCAACAGCTGGGGAGGAGTTGAGCTGTAGCTATGTCACACAGCGAATCATCATAAAGATTTCCTTTCCCAGCTGGGTGTGGTGACTCACGCCTGAAATCCCAGTACTTCAGGAGGCCAAGGCAGGTGGATCACCTGAGGTCAGGAGTTTGAGACCAGCCTGACCAACATGACAAAACGCTTTCTCTATTAAAATTACAAAAATTAGCTGGACTTGGTTGTGGGCACCTGTAATCCTAGCTCCATGGGAGGCTGAGGCAGGAGAATTGCTTGAACCTGGGAGGCAGAGGTTGCAATGAGCTGAGATCACACCATTGCACTCCAGCCTGGGAAATCAGAGTGAAACCCCATCTCAAAAAAATTTTTTAAAAATAAAAAAAGAGTTTGACTTCCCACCTTGTGTAGCCCTTCCTTGTCTAGGAGGGGAACACAATGAAAGTCATTCATGTATCTCAAGGATATCATCTAGAACTCATCTCAAATGTCATCGGAATCCACTCACCCCTTCAAGGATAAGGAAGGAAACATATTTTTCTGAAATGCATACATTTTATTTTTCATTTTTTGAAAATATTAAATGGCCACTACATTCCTGGCCCTGTGCTAACACCTGACTTACAGAAAGATAAATCAGATGCAGTGGACATTACATTGTGAGATGTATCTGAGCTGGGGCTTAAAGGCATGAGACAGTTGGCTGTGTTTAAAAACTAACAGCTCGGTGTCATTGGAGCAGCAGAAGTTACAGCAGGAAAAAATGTGCCTGGGCAGGTTATGGGGTTGGGTATGGGGCAGAGAAGTCATATGACAACATGTGTGCTTAGAATCATCATTGCCCTGGTAAATGTGAAAAGATTGGGACTAGAGAAGCACTTAGGACATTATGGCCACAAGGATAGAGGTAATAAAATACCTGAAATATATGGACATGGAGAGAGGTCACAGACATAGACCCCATAGAACATAAGGAGTGATTTCATGAGCATGATGAATAGGAAAGAATATAAAATGACCCCCACAGTTCCTACCCAGTGGTCTGGGTAGATGGTAGGGTTGTTCACAGAGGTGGATAGGTATAAGAAATTGAAGCAGGTGCAGCATTAATGAACTCTCTTTAGGCAAACCCTACTTGATTTTTATATGGTATTTTAATTTGGAAATATACTGAAGCCATATGAAATAGTTTCATCAAGATTCTTCATCTTTAATTTTTAAGTCACCTAGATAACATTTTCGTTTCCTCCCAACTTTCACAATCCCTCTTCCTTTACAAAATTATCTCCACGGCAGTGGTCTTGATTCTTCTTCTTGTACCTGCCATTTATAGATTATTCTCTTCACTTCTACAGGAAAATTAGTAGAATCCCAACTTGAAATATCGGAAAATGTTTCATCCACTACAATTCAAATTATAACAACATTCAAAATATCTTTTGTAAGATTACTTTTTTATTAAAAAAGTCCCATCTCCACCTCCCCTCAGAGACATACTAAATCTTACAATTGCATTCACTAAAATAAGCTGAATTAATGATGACTTATTTTCTCTGCTAAGTTTTTATGGTTTAGTATTACTTGCTTTTAATCACTCAGGAATCTCAGTGCCATGCTCTGTTTCTCATGAAAGATTTGCTTATTAATCACTAAGATCCTTCACCAGTATGAACCTGTTTTAATAACTAAATATGTGTGCAACCACATTAAGTTTAAGTATGCATGACAGTAATGTGTGTATGTGAAAAAGAGACCTAGGCTATAAGAAAGGCTTTTAATGAACACACTTTGAATTGAAAACCACTTTACTTAATAAAAGATGTCCTTTTCTCAATGCACCACTGCCTTCTGGATTCACTTGGGAATCCTTGAATGAACATCAGAGTTCTTCATAAATGACAATAGTGTTTAGAAACTCAATTGTTCTCATGTAAAAATGAGGCAAGTCTATCTAGGTGCACACTAGATTCAAAGGGTACATCATGAAATGAGACAGGAAATGCATATATAACATTGTTATCATCAAATTATTATTAAATGCATACATAACACAATTATCATCAGTTTTCTTCATAAACACAAGAGATTTTAAGCTTTGTGCCAAAAATGTAGATGATATGCTGTTTTCTTTTACTGAATTCAACATGTTTTGAGATTGATCACTTTTCAAAAACATGTTTTGTACACATTCAAAAAATAAACTTTTTGAGCCCAGTTAGCTCTTCCAGGAAGATATGCACATACACCTAAATGCTAAAAGCAAGATATGGCACACAAATAACGTATGATGTGCTGTTTTCTTTCACTGAATTCAACATGCATTAACTAAGAGCAATTTTCAAAGACACATCTTGTTAAATCTCTGAAGAAACAATTGTGAAATATACAGATAATGTGTCTAGTCCTAAAAAGTAAATACAAGGTTCGACCCAAAACCAAGATGACTTCCTGTTTTCTGTCACTGAAGTAAATGTGTTTTGACATTAATCACTTTTTAAAAATGTATTCCGTAGAAGCTCAGAAAAAAAAATTTTGGAGCCCAGTTTGCACTTCCAGGAAGATATGCATATAGAGCCCTAAATGCTCAAAGCAAGATATGGCACACAAATAATGTATGATGTAATGTTTTCTTTTATTGAATTCAACATGTATTAACTAAGTGCCGTTTTCAAAGACACATCTTCTTGAATCTCAGAAAACTCTGTTGTACCATAACCTATCCACACAGAATATGTGTGTATCTAGCCCTAAAAGGTAAATGCAAGCTTTGTGTCAAAAACCTACATGATGCATTGTTTTCTTTCACTGAACTATACATGTTTTGACATTGATCACTTTTCAAAAACACATTTTGTACAAGCACACACAAACACAAAAACATTCCAAAGCCCAGTTAGCACTTTCAGAAAGATATGCATATACAGCCATAAATGCTAATAGCAAGATATGGCACACAAACAATGTATGACGTGCTTTTTCTTTCTCTGAACTCAACATACATTAACTAAGAGCAATTTTAAAATCTGAACTCAACATACATTAACTAAGAGCAATTTTAAAAGACATATCTTTTCAAATCTCAGAAAACACAATTATGAGTGTAGTACCTCCACACAAAACATGCAAGTATCTAGGGCTAACAAGTAATGCAAGCTTTGTGCAAAAAAATCTAGATGGCATACAGTTTTCTTTCACTTAATTCAACTTGTTTTGATATTGATGACCTTTTAAAAACATGTTTTGTACACATTCCGAAAATAACATTTGGGAGCTCAGTTAGAGCTTCCAGGAAGATATGCATAGACAGCCCTAGACAAATAATTAAAGCAATATATGGTCCATAAATAATGTATGATGTGATGTGTTTTCTTTTCACTGAATTAAACATGTATAAGCTGAAAGCAGTTTTCAAAGCACCTCTTCTCAAATCTCAGAAGAAATAATTGTGAGCATAGTAGACCCACACAGAAAATGTGAATATCTAGCACTGAAAGGGAAATGCAAGCTTTGTGCCAAAAATGTAGATGATGTGCTGGTGCTGTTGGTTTTTTTTTTTTTTTAATTAAACTCAACATGTTTTTAAATTAACCACCATCTAAAAACACTTTTTGTACAAGCTCCAAAAAAACCGTTTTAAAGCCCAGTTAGTGCTTCCGGAAAGATATGCATACACAATCCTAAATGCTAAAAGCAAGATATGGCACACAAATAATGTATGATGTGCTGTTGTTGTCGGTTTTTTTTCACTGAATTCAACAAGCATTAACTAAAAGCAGTTTTCAAGGTTACGTCTTGTCAAATCTCAGAAAACACAATTCTGAGCATTGTAGACTCACACAGAAAAATGTGAATATCTAGCCCTACAAGATAAACACAAGCTTTTTATTAAAAAACAAAATAATATGTTGTTTTCTTTAACTAAACTCAACATGTGTTGAAATTGATCACTTCTCAAGAACATGTTTTGTACAAGCTGAGGAAAAAAATAGAGCCCTTAGCACTTCCAGGAAGATATGCATATAGAGCCCTAAATGCTAAAAGCAAGATATGGCACACAAATAGTGTATGATGTGCTTTTTTCTTTCACTGAATTCAAAATGTATTAGCTAAGAGAAGTTTTTGAGGACACATCTTAGCAAATCTCAGAAAACACAATTCTGAGCACAGTAGGCTCAACAAAGAACATGAGAGCATTCATCCCTGGGAGTTAAATGCAAGCTTTCTCCCCCAAATCTAGACGATTCCTGTTTTCTTCACAAATTCAAGATATTTTTTAATTGATCACTTTTAAATAACATGTTTTCTACAAGCTCAGAAAACATTTTGGAGCCCAGTTAGCACTTACAGGAAGATATGCATATACACTACTAAATGCTAAAAGCAAGATATGACATACAAATAATGTATGATGTGCTTTGTTCTTTCACTGAATTCATATATGTTAACTACAAGCAATTTTCAAAAAGGCATCTTGTCAAATCTCAAAAAACACAATTACGACCTTAGTAGGCTTACACAGAAAATGTGAATATCTAGCCCTAAAAGGTAAATAAAAGCTTTGTTAGAAAACTAGATGATGTGCTGTTTTTTCACTGAACTCAGCATGTTTTGTCATTGATCACTTTTCAAAAACACTTTTTGTAGAATCTCAAAGTAAAACATTTCACTGCCCAGTTAGTGCTTCCAGGAAGATATATACATACAGCCCTAAATGTTAATTGCAAGATATGGCACAGAAATTATGTAAGATGTGCTTTTTTTTTTCTGAGTTTAACATGTATTAACCAAGAACAGTTTTCAAAGACACGTCTTGTCAAATCTCAGAAAACACAACTTTGAGTGCAGTAGGTCGACACAGAACATGAGCTTATCCAGCACTGAAAAGTAAATTCAAGGTTTGTGCAAAATACAAAAATGGTGTGCTGTTTTCTTTCACTGAATTCAGCATATTTTGACATTGATCACTTTTCAAAAACACGTTTAGTACAAGCCCAGAAAAAACATTTCAGAGCCCAGTTAGGGCTTCCAGAAAGATGTGCATATATAGCCCTAAAAGCAATTTATAGCACACAAATAATTTAGTTGTGCTCTTTTCTTTCTCTAAATTCAACAAGAATTAATGAAGAGCAGTTTCTAGAGACACATCTTGTTAAATATCAGACAACAAAATTCTGAGCAGAGTAGGTTCACACAGAACATGCAAATATCTATCCCTAATAAATAAATGCAAGCTTTGGGACAAAACCAAGTCAGAGTGTAGTTTGTAATGAAAAAGAAAAAAAGTTAAAGTTTCTTTAAATCAGGCCCAGGCATTTAAATTGTAACAGCAGTCATATCTGAATCCCCACTTGAGCTATTTACCTCTCAAAGCCACTTTTTCTGTGGGCTCTAGACTATTGCCAAGTAGAAGTTTTACCCAATAGTTCAACAATGTAATGAATCACTAACCAATGTTATTGGTATGAACTAGTGAGAATTCCGGAACAACTTTTGTAATTTCTTTGTGATTTGTCCTTTTGTCTTAAAAACTGAAGCCTCTGCTTTATTCTCCAGAGCACTCCCCAAGGCCAATTGGAGGTGTATCCTGGGAAGCTGTCCTCAACCTCAGGCCAGATAAACTCTCTATTAATTTTTTCCCAGCTTTTGCCATTGGGTTGATATATACATGTAGAAAATCTGTGAAGGTCACTCTTACAGCTTTGAGACTAGAGAAAGGGTGTATGAATTTTACAGTTTATTCAGGTCAAAATCTTAAACTGACGACATGTGAGAGTTTCCTGCTGGTGGAAATTAAGGCACTGAAGGAGGGAGCATTGCCACACTTAGGATGAGCAGGGAAACATGTTGAGCTCAGAGTTTAATACTTAGGTTCACGGTCTGTTCCACCACAGGCTCCATGTTAGGGGTCAGAGTTTGACCCCCAAGCCTGCAATACTCTTCCAAATGTAGGTTTTCCTTGTGAACTGTGAGTGCAGGAGGCTGCTTCTCTGATCTAGTTTAAATGTTTGATTTTCTTCTCTTTTAGTTCTTTTTTAGAATATTCCTGTCATATAATTCCAGTTTATTTATACATTGAACAATGACATTCTTGTTGATGTGTCCATTTTCTTGGCTGCAAAGGAACAGATTGAAAGATAGGGTATGAAAAAACCTTGGCCTTGCCCCCAGCAGCCTAATCCCGGTGGCCCTCCCTCCTGCTTTATTTATTCATTCATTCATTCATTCGTTTGAGAAGGAGTCTTGCTCTGTTCCCCAGGCTGGAGTATAGTGGCACGATCTCAGCTTACTGCAACCTCTGCCTCCCAGGTTCAAGTGATTCTCCTACCTCAGGCTCCACAGTAGCTGGAACTACAGGCACTTGCCACTGAGCCCGGCTAATTTTCATATTTTTAGTAGACACAGGGTTTCACCATGTTGGCCAGGCTGGTCTCAAACTCCTGACTTCAAATGATCTATCCACTTCCGCCTCCCAAAATGCTGGGATTACAGCCGTGCCTCCCTCCTGCTTTAGTCTTGACTTGCCTGACCTGGGGACCCTTCCGGCTCTAAGGCCCAGGGATCACTCGCTCCATTAGACACTGAGTGTGGAATTTCCTCCTCCAATTTGTGACACCCCCCCCACCCCCCATCCCCCATCCAAGAGGAAAAATCCAGAAGGGCCCACTGCGTACAGGCAGGTCAGTGTCTGCTTGGCAAAGCCTGAAGAAAGTCCTGTATAAATGCAAATATCAAACCCCTGCTTCCCCAAAATGTCTGGCTCAGTGAGGATATGGGCCGTGTGCCCATGAACCTGTCATTCCCACTCCACTCAGCCTCGTGTCAGGGTGGGAAACCTGAGTCAGTGTCCAATCAGGGGCGCTGGGGACCATGCGCGCTGTTCAGTCAAGCACGATGCTGTCTCCCACAGGTGGTGGGCTTAGTTCCTGCTTCTGTCAGGGTCCTACTCCTGGCACCTGCTGCGCTGGGTTTGACGTCCCGGGTGTTCGGATGTTCGCTGAGATCCACACTCTCCAGGAGCCATGGGGAGGGCACCAGGACAGCCTAGAAGCTGAGAATGGTGAGTGAACTGGGAGAATTGCACTTGGAATGCAGGGCTCGTGCTGGGGAGCAGTGGGCTGTGCTGCCCCAGTCCCTCCTTTCCCCCGGGGCAGTGGGAGGTGAGAACCGGTTTCCAAGTTCATGGGAAGCCAGGTCTCAAACCCACCGCCCTGTCCCCAGCCTCGCTCCTCCTAGGGCGGGAGGCAAATCCTACAGACCCTGCCTACTCCAAGCAACCACGCCCCTCTGGAGACCACTCCAGCTCGAAGGGGGCCACTCCAGCCACCGCTGTATGGGGACGTGCTCCTCCTCTCCCTGCGCCCGCCCCTTCTCATGAAGGACCACTGGGAGGCCCCTGCCTCCGCAGGTATGGGAACTCTGACACCAATGCCACTACTCCCTGGGCGTTGAGCGCAGCGCCCACAGGTCCTTCGGCCAGGGGCAAGACTGCTTCGGTTTCCATCCCAGACCAGGCAAAGGGCCGAAAAAAGAAGACTTCGGGCGGGCCGGGTGGCTCACGCCTGTAATCTCAGCACTTTGGGAGTCTAAGCCGGGCAGATTGGTTGAGATCAGGAGTTCGAAACCAGCCTGGCCAACATGTCGAAACCCTTGTCTCTACTAACCATACAAAAACATTTACCGGGTGTGGTGGTGCGGGCACCTGCAGTCCCAGCTACTCAGGAGACTGAGGCAGGAAAATCGCCCTTGTCCCTGAGAGGGCACAATCAACCCGCAGACTCTTCAGACTCTTCAGGCGGTGCGGCATGCGCATAGCTATTCCTGGCTCCGTAGCTCCGTAGCTCCTTAGCGAAGCCCTCGCCCGTCATCGGCTTGGGAGCCCACGATCCCGCCAGTCCTAGGCTAAGCAGTCTGGGACCCTGCCACCACCGCGTTCCTGAGCACCGGTGCCCTGAGGCGTGGGGGAGAGGGCGGGCGGCACCGGTGCGCAGGAACTCGGTTCTCAAGCAGCCCCGGCACCACCAGCATCAGCACCGACCACTCCTCCCGCGGGCCTCAAGTCTCTGCCAGCCATGCCCTAGGGCCCTCAGCTCCACCACCAGCTATGGGTCTGCCGGAGAGCACACGGCACCCTCTGCAGCCAGATTCCCAGCATCAGAGTCGCTGGGTGGACACCGTGGTGTCAGCTGCAGCGGCGGCCAATCCAGGCGGCCTGCGGGACCGCGACAGAGACAGCACAGGGGCTGTAGCTCAGGCGCCTAGGGGGGCTGGCGGGGCGTGCTCTGGGCGGCCTCGGGATTCTGAGCGTGCCGCCTCCCCAGCGCAAGAGCCTGTCTGACCACTCTGCCCGCTGTCTCCTCCTCGGCGGGCGCACAGAGTTGGGGGCCGCTGGAGCTGCGCACTCCTAAGCCGCAGCCCCTGTGCTGACTCTGCTGCAGTGGGGCGGACTGCCTGGATTAGCCACGATCGCTACCGCCACCATGGAGTCCACCCAGCGTCTCTGATGCTGGGAGCCTGGCGGGGCGGGGTGTCCCGGCTGCTGCTGCCCGCCCAGAGTGCAGGTGGCGAGGGCAGCCCAGGGGCGCCGAGGCAGGCGGGGCAGGCGTGCCCTGGGCGGCCTCAGGATCTGGGATGGACAGCAGCAACCAGCAACCTCCCACCCTGCCAGGCTCCCAGCGTCGCGGACAGGGGGCCAGATGTCGCAGCTTGGGCAGCCAAGCCAGGCTGTCTTCCAGGCAGTGGCGGCACGGGAGTGGGGGGAACCAGCCCTCCGCCCGATCTCTGGTGGCCACAGAGCGCCAAGGCCCCAGCGCTCCCAGACTGCTCGAGTAGCCCAGCCCTGGAATCCCAGCGCCAGCCACGCTCCGCCTGGGAGCGGCTTCCTGGGCCTCGGGCTGGCTGGTGTGCCCAGGCGCGTGCCTAAGGCTCTGCCTGGCTCACTCGGTCTGAGAGGTCGGAAGCTGCGGTTTCGCAGCTGAAGGTTGTGATGGCCTGGGCTTGGCTTACAGTGATTGGACTCCGGAGTCCGCGAAAAGGCAGAGGGCTGCTGCGGGGTAGCTGTTTGGCTCCAGGAACAAGAAGGGCCGGATGACCTGGGCTCCATCCCTGACCGCGTCTACTCGGATTCCTGGGAGCACGCCGAGATTGGGAGCTCAGCAGGATCCACGGGACTGCCAGCGAAGGAGACATGGCCACAGTGCAGCGGTGCGTTCTGCTCAAGAGCCCTGCATTGAAGGAGGGCGACCACAGGAGCAGGTGATGGGAGCTCCCAGCCCAGGGGAGGGGCGGGTCAAGGAGGTGCCCCCGTCCTTCCGTGCAGGCCCCGCAGCCCCTGGGACAGGGATGCCTTGGAGAGGGTGCTGGGCACCTCTATGATCAGAAAACAACAACAACAACAACAACAAAAAAGTTAGCTGGTTTCCCATCTTCTTACTCATACTGTCCCGCCTAGAACACATTATAGACAATTCTAGTGATTTTACTAACAGGTATATACAGAATTTGATTATTATTATTTTGAGACGGAGTTCGCTCTGTCGCCCAGGCTGGAGTGCAGAGGCGCATGTCCGCTCGCTGCAACCTCTGCCTCTGGGGTTCAAGCGATTCTCTGGCCTCAGTCTCCCGAGTAGCTGGGACTGCAGGTACTGGCCAACACGCCCTGCTAATTTTTGTATTTTTAATAGAGATGGGGTTTCAATTTTAGCCAGGCCTGTCTGGAACTCGTGATCTCAAGTGATCTGCCCGCCTTGGCCTCCTAAACTGCTGGGATTACAAGTGTGAGCCACCGCGCTGGTCCAGGATTTTACTTTTAATGCATACGTTTAAAACATGATGTTATATACATGACAGAAAGGTACATAATGAGAGAAAATATTCCCATAATATAAATACTCATAAAATATTTTTAGTAGGCTAAAAATTCTTTGAATGAAATCCAATATCCATTTAATATTAATGTACATCTATGTAAATATGTTCTTTACTGAGGGATCTTAGAAGGAAATTTTGAAATAGGAAGAGAGTCCCATGTTCTTTGATAGGAAGACCCATTTTTCTTAAAAGGCAAGCCCTTTATGTGTTTATTAATTTTATATAAACCTAATAAAATATCAAGGTTTTAAAATTTTATCTATATACACAGGAAAACATGCTTAGCTTTCCTGGGAAGAGAAGGAATTTAAGGTAAAAGAGGAGTGAAATACTGTTTTCTATTCCCAATTTTGTGATGATGAAGAGTAGTACTGCTTACACTGCTGCTTAAAGTTTAAGAGTCTGAAGACTTTTCAAATGGATAATTTGGTGGTAAATGCCATATTTTTTTTTAAAGTATATGCTTGTTACTCCTCAATTCCATTATACTAAAATAGCTTTAGGAAACAGACATGTATGCAATTTGGTTTTCTCAGCACTGCTTAAATTTAGGAAGACCCCATAGAATGGATTTTATAAATTTCATGCATTCATAGCATGGCATAATAAGTGATTGTTTAAGGTAGCAATAGATACTGAAGAATATTGATGTACAAAGATGTATTTTGGTATATTGAGTAAGAAAAAATCAATTTGATAATATATCCACACAGGCTGTGATCTTGTGTTACCAAAAATATATACAATATACAAAGTTTTTTCCTTTTTCTTATCTGTGATCTTGGCGATGAGTATGCATAAAAGTTGTAGTGAAAGTTCATTATTAATAGAATAATACTTGGGAAAAGAAAAATATAAATTTTTCAAAAATAAAAATAATTTCTCACTTTCTGTTTTTAATTAATATTTTGTGTGGATTGGTGTTTTCTGTGAACTTTTGGCCTCTTCTGCAGTAAAGGGACTCTTTTTATCTGTGCTTGTGAAGACTTTACTATGTACATATTTTATTATATATGTGTGTTTTCATTTCATGTAGATTCATTACATATGTGCAAAAAAAGTGTAATTTTATTTTCATTGAGTCATTATGAAAATAAAAAATAGAAAATATACTTGACTATTACTTTTGTAGAAGTATTGCTTTACTTTATAGGAGTTTTATTCAAAAATGTTGAACTCCTCAAATATATTTATCCATTCTTTTAATTCTTTTAATAATCAAACATTACCTGAGTATCTATTAGGTAGCAGGCATATTCTAATTGGAGCATTAGGACTTAATCTCATTGAAGCTTTTCCTCCCTCCTTTCAAACAAAAGCATTTCTGGGTAGAAAATAGTAAAATACAAACTTAACTGCCCATTTGAAAATTTAATCAGTCTTAAATATTCATATAAATCATTGCAAGTAAGTGATTGACATATATTGTAAAAATCGGAGTATTGAATAAAATGAGCCATACTTACTCAAATCCTAAGTTTCCTTGGGCTTTTAGCTTTTTTACGAATCAAAGTAAGAATTTGTTTTTAAAAATTTGTTGTTGTCATTTTAGCTCTCTTTCCTCATAGTACTATAAGAACTAACTTTTTGATAAGTGCCAATCATGCCTAGAGTTGCCTGGACCTTTTGAATAGACCACATTCTGCTTCATGTAAGACACAATGGATTGTATGATGCTTCTTTATTTTATGTACCAATAAGATAATTTTTTAAAAGCTACCAATTATAGTTGTAGGAAACTATGAATTGCAAATGGCATTCCAGTGTCGGAGATGTTAAGATGTCAGAAATGAGCATCTTAGAATAATTGAAATACAGTGTTACCTCTAATTTTAAAACATCCTACAAAGAAGATACAATGGTATCATTTTACTTAATTAAATGTTTTAGTTACGTAGTGGTAATAGTAATAATAAAATCTGGCTAGGGGCAGTGGCTCATGCCTGTAATCACAGCATTTTGAGAGGCAGAGGCAGGAGGACCACTTGAACTGGGAATTTGCGACTGACCTGGGCAACATAGTAAGATCTCATCTCTACTAAAAAATTTTAAAAGTTTGCCAGGCATTATGGTGTGTTCCTCTAGTCAGCTACTGAGAAGGCTGGTGCAGGAGGATTGCCCAGGACCAGGAGTTCAAGGCTGCAGTAAGCTATGATGGTGCCACTGCACTTCAGCCTTGGGTGAGACAGAGCAAGACCTTGTCTCAAAAAACAAAACAAAAGCAAACTAACAGTTATTGCGGTGTTATTTGTTCCAGGAAATGTTCTAAATACTTTGTGTAGGTTCTCGTTTAAGCATGACAGTGATGTTCTGTGAAAACAGCTACTATTTTTTATCTTTATTTTATTGATAAGAAAATTGAGGCACAGAAAGGCTAAGCAATAGCTGTAAGTGACAGAGCTTAAGGTAGGATTTAAGCTGTAGTTGAATGAGTCCAAAGGCCAACTCTTTCTATTCAAAGAGTTTCATTAATGCAGTAAGTAACAAAACTACTATTTTATTAATATAGTAAGTAGTAGGGCTAATAAATATTGTCATTTCTTCACAAGAAAATTAAATATTTGTTCTGAAGGCAGAGGAATAACGTGCTGCAGGTATGATGCCCTTGAAAGAACTGTCTATACTTATGGACTCAAATTTTCTTTCTGTTTATTCTTGAACTCAGTCCAGTAATTTGTACTCCTGACACTTCTCCAAAATTGTTTTCCCAAGGTTTCTACTGATTTTCACTTTAACAAATCTAGACATAATTACTTACACCTCATTTTATTTAACCTATAAGCAATATTTAACCCAATGGGAAACTCTCTTTTTCATAACAATTTCTTCATGTGGCTTTCAGGATGCCATCACTCACCTGACCTCTCCTCCTACCTTCCTAGTCCATCTGCCATAGTCCGTCTCCTTTGCTTCACCTCATCCCCCACCTTTCACACACATTGACCTGTCCAGGGTTCAGTCTTCAATCTTCTTTCTTATGACTTTTACTACCCTGTATCTGTTAATTATTTTTAAATTTATAGCTTCAGCCTAGATCTCTTTCCTGAATTCCAGACCCATATATCAACCAGCCTGCTTGACTTCTCTCTCCTTGGTTAAATATTGGGTATCACAAACTTACAGCTCAATGGGGGTTCATTCTGACAATTATGTGCTTTTGGGGACAATTCTTTTATTTCCCTCTAATAAGCTAAATTCTCTATGTTAATGTTTTTCCATTTGGGGAAAAAAGCCCAATTGTCATTACTCACTGTTTATTCTTTTACTAGTAATTGTGGCAGTTTAAATCACAGTAAAATGGATTAAAGGAATTACGAACTTCATTTGTATTTTATTAAGAAAAATAAAGTATAATGTTATTAAATTTAATGAATTTACAGAGTTATTTCCAAAGGTTATGAGACTCCAATGTCTGAAATAAGTAGACAAAGTTAGAATGTATTGCTTTCTATAGTAAGAGAGATATGATGGTCAGGCAGTCTCATCAGACAGAGCAGCTGTCAGAAGATCTTAGATTGGGTTTAGGAAAAGTGGAGTTGAATGATGGGCACTCTCATTTTCCTATATTTATTTAGTTTTCTTCTATATTTATTACGTGCCAGAGATCTAGACAGAGACAGCCCTACCCTCATGGAACTTACTATCTAGTGGTCAGACAGGTGTCAAACAAATAATTAAAATGTGATAAGCAGTATAAAAGAAAAGTGTGTAGGGTGCAGTGGAAGTTTATCACAGAACATTTAGATTGCTTCCTGTGTGGTTTTAGTAAGTGATTCAATGACGCCAGTCATTATCTACATGCCTTTTATTCTGTTGAACAACTTCCTTAGGATCACTCTCTGTAGTAGGATTATTGTTCAGAGAGTAGAAACATCTTTAGACTCACTTTTTACTGACAATCCTCTGAAAGATGTCCTAATTTACAATGCTACCAACAGAATTCATAAAATCATGTCTTATAGTTTCACCATTACAAGGTATTAGAAGTTTTTTTCTACTTTAAAAGATGTATACAGTGGCATTTCAATAGTTTTTACTTGCATTTTTATTATTTTATTTTTGTTTTTTTTAATTTTAATTTTTAAAATTTAATTTAATGTTTTTTTTTTTTTTTTGAGAGATGGAGTCTCTCTTTGTTGCCCAGGCTGGAGTGCAGTGGTGTGATCTCGGCTCACTGCAACCTCCGCCTCCCAGGTTCAAGTGATTATGCTGTCTCAGCCTCCCGAGCAGCTGGGACTACAGGCTCCCAAGTACCTGGGACTACAGGCGTGTGCCACCACATACAGCTAATTTTTGTATTTTAGTAGAGAGTGGGTTTTGCCATATTGGTCAAGCTGTTCTTGAACTCCTGACCTCAGGTGATCCACCCATCTCAGCCTCCCAAAGTGCTTGGATTACAGGTGTGAGCCACCGCGCCCAGCCATGGCACACGTTTTTACCGAAATGGAACCCCAGAGGAAGATACTGCACATTCATGATGCTCCATTCTTAGGGCCGTGTGCCCCTTCCCTTCACTGTTGTTTCATTTTCCTCTCATGAATCTTTTTTTTTTTAATTTTGGTGTCCATGTTTTTATTTCTATTATAAGGAGATAAAAATAATTTATTTATAATTTCAACTATTGCTTTAGCGATAAGGAGCACATGTTCAGGTTTGTTACATGGGTATACCCTGTGATGTGGAGGTTCAGGGTATGAATGATCCCATCACCCAGATAGGACCCAATAGGTAGTTTTTCAGCTTTGGCCTTCTCCCTCTCTCCCCTCTGTAGTAGTATCTATTGTTTCTGTATTTATATCCATGTGTACCCAATGCTTAGCTCCCTGTTGTAAGTGAAATTGTGGTATTTCTCTGTTCCTGCGTATTTTTAAGCTTAAGACAATGGCCTCCAGCTGCATCCATGGTGCTTCAAAGGTTGTTATCTCCAGTAGACAGCTGTATTACTTCCAGGGCTTGATGGCTTGCTCTGCTACAAGCTCTTCTCTTTTGTTCCATTCCACGGTGCTCATTCCACTCCACCAGACTGTTCCAATGACAACTGATTCTGATGTTGAGGTTTTTTCATCTCCTCCTTGGCATATAAAATTATATCCTTAAATGGATCACCACACACATCCGTTCTTGAAGTTCTTTCTGGAGCTCCTTATGGGCTCTGATGGTTTGCTGGTGTTGAACATATTCTGAAAGCTCTTTCAAGCCTGCTTCAGTAAAATGCTCTGTGAAATGTTCGATGCTTTGCTTGTTGGCAGAAAGAAGTTCCATCAGTCTGTGATCCATGCTGACTTTCCGAAGACTTGCAGCTACCGCATTGATATCTTTTTTATTTATTCATGATTCAAAGAGCTTCACAGCAAAAGCTGCTGAAACCCCTTCTTTAACCAAATTCTCATTATAAAGGCTATTAAAAATGGATGCATTGTTCCATTAGCCAGATGAACACCAGTCAACATAGCCAACTTGTTCCTCTCCGATTCTGAAAAACCCTTTAAGAACAGCAGCAGCGGGCCAAGGCATGGTGGCTCACACCTGTGATCCCAGCACTGAGAGGCGGAGGTGCTGGGATCACCTGAGGTGGGGAGTTCAAGACCAGCCTGACCAACATGGATAAACCCCGTCTCTACCAAAAATACAAAATTAGCTGGGCGTGATGGTGCATGCTCAGATCACCTGAGGTGGGGAGTTCAAGACCAGCCTGACCAACATGGATAAACCCCGTCTCTACTAAAAATACAAAATTAGCTGGGCGTGATGGTGCATGCCTGTAATCCCAGCTACTCGGGAGGCTGAGGCAGGAGAATCACTTGAACCTGGAAGGCGGAGCTTACAGTGATCTGAGATCGCGCCATTGCACTCCAGCCTGGGCAACGAGTGAAATTCCATCTCAAAACAAAAACAAAACAAAAACAACCCACCTTTCTCCAGGTATTTGTAGCACCTGTTAACTTGTTAAAAACATGAGCAAATACTTACATGGTCTCTAGGTCTTCTTGGGCTGCAAACACGCAGACGTCTGTGCACATCATGTCATCTGCCACTGTACCACTTGGGGCCAGCATTTCACCAGCCACCAGAATGTCAAAGAGTTGTTTCTACATATCAATGGTAATCACGTTTTGCTCCAGAAGCATTAGTTACTGCTTCCAAATCAGTACTGGTTTCAGTTAAGCCTTAAATAATACAATCTTGAAACTGAGTAGGGTCAAATGTCTCTTTTTTATCTTTTTTTCTGGTTTTAAAACACTGGCCGGATAGCACTGGCTTTTGCTGCTTTTGATTATTCATAAAAGACACCTGAATTTAAAGCAAAGAAAAATCCCCAATGTAGTGGCAACTGTTGGTGGTGTATCCTCTGGCTATAAATGTTATATATGTGAAATATTGGTTGACTTATCTCTGTTTTAACTCATTACTGCATTTGAAAGGTAAAAATCCTTTACTTAGTACAATGTAATACCACTGTTCTGCCCTCTGTCCTCTCAGGGAGCCCTTGAACTGGACAGTCCCTGCAGAAAATATGGCACCATGTATATTAAGGCACTTTTGATACCTCATCAATGATCCATTTGATTCCTTAGTTCTGGAAATTTGAGATAAATCAGCAGTGATGAAAATTTGCATTGAAGTGTTTCATATCTTGGAGGGGACAAACTTTGTCTTAGACATGGCAACACTCTCTTTTATAACCTAAACTTTTCACTTGAGACGTGTTTCTAAGGGCTTGTCAATTCCATTTCTGTAGCTAATAATCATGACCAGGTCGTAAAAATGGTTGTGACTGGGCATAAAATTATAAGTCTGAGTATTGGTTATCTAGGTCTCTCTATTTAGAAAAGCATTAATTATATGTTTTTCATCAACTGACAGGGAATATATAGTCATTATTATTATTTTTTTGAGACAGAGTCTCACACTGTCCCCAGGCTGGAGTGCAGTGGCACGATCTTGGCTCACTGCAACCTCCGCCTCCTAGGTTCAAGCAATTCTCCTGCCTCAGCCTCCTGAGTAGCTGGGACTAGAGGTGCACGCCACCACACCCAGCTAATTTTTGTATTTTTAATAGAGACAGGGTTTCACCATGTTGGCCAGGATGGTCTCAATCTCCTGACCTCGTGATCCGCCTGCCTTGGACTCCCAAAGTACTGGGATTACAGACGTGAGCCACTGCACCCTGCCTATAGTGATTATTTTTAAACAATGACTCAAGTGATAGGATTTTACATATACAATGACAGAAATTGCTCAAGGAACTCACAGAGATTGGCAGAGAATTGAGTACATAGACTTAGTTGCACACAAAAAAGTTAAAAAGTAGTCAATCTACATAGGTGATGAATAGATTGATATAATTTCATCGTTATATTCTTACAGGAGGACACAAACTTTTAAAACTGAGTTTCTACTATTAAAAATATATTCTGCAACAAATTTTGAACTGTTTGATCTAGAAATGTCTGATGACTCAGGAATAGTAGAAATGGGTAGGAATGGCATTTGTGTGAGGGGGCAGGTCACTTTTTCTCATTTGTTTTCATTAAAAAATGAAAATAATAATGTGTGGGTTTGAGAGTGAGGTTTTAAAACCAAACATGTACTCTTAAATAATACACTTGTCCATGTAAAATTACACTTGTCTAGACAGCAGCCATGAGACCCCTATCATGACTTGTGTTCACTTGAAATCATCTATGACCGGTCTCCATGGTCATGGGGGTATGCATCTTGCCTTTCATTACAAGTGTCATTCTGCAAGTGGAGAAATTGCTGTTCACACATTTTCACTGTCTCAGAAGATAATTTTATTTACAGTAATGGGAAATGCAAATTGCTCCATGGGAGGTATGTTCCTATTGAATAAACGGCTGTTTATCCAAATAGGCCAGTTAACTTGTACTCAAAATATTGTCTTCATATTTTTTCCATTCTCCCACATTTTATTTACAGACTTATAAATGTATTGTATAGTTTCATTGTATTGCTTTCTTTATGTTTTAAAATCTTCTATTAAGCTAATTGCCTTAAATTTGTTCCTCAATTTAGAAAGAAAAATGTACTATTTTATTTATTTTTTTAGGTTCTCACTTTTTTTTATTATTATACTTTAAGTTCTGGGATACAGGTGGAGGATGCGCAGTTTTGTTACATATGTATATATGTGCTGTGATGGTTTGCTGCACCCATCAACCCATCATCTAGATTTTAAGCCCTGCATGTATTAGGTATTTGTCCTAATGCTCTCCCTCCCCTTGCCCTCCACCCCCTGACAGGTCCCAGTGTGTGAGTGCGTCTATGTGTTCTCATTGTTCAACTTCTCATTTGTGATAACATGCAGTGTTTGGTTTTCTGTCCTGTGTTAGTTCACTGAAAATGATGGTTTCCAGCTTCATCCATGTGCCTGCAAAGGACGTGAACTCATTCTTTTTTATGGCTGTGTAGTATTCCACAGTGTGTATATGCCACATTTTCTTTATCCAAAAATGGACTATTTTATAATGCCAACTTTGTAGACACTCTTCTGGAGAATAGATGACAGGAGAAACACACCTGTATTGCCTTCATCAGGTCAGGAGACTCTTGCTACCAAACACAGCTATAGAATTTCTAGGAAAAAAGGAATTAGATGCCAAACACTTTTGAATGTAGATTTCAACATCTGAAACCACATGTTAGAGCAATCTGAGTTCAGAGGCCTTTAGAAAGTCAAGAAACTGGAATTTCATGGGAAAATTACCATGATGCCAGTGAAGATGAGATCAAGGGCTGTTTGAATGATGCCTTGGAAAGCGGAGAGAAGGGACAATGACATTGGGTTAGTGGAATGGACATTTGGTGACAGAGGAAAGGTGGGCCTGCGTGGTTCTCAGGAAGGTGTTGGGGTGGGTTCTCCAGGCTATAACTATGTCCCTCTAACAGTAACAAGGACCCCTGACCTTTAACTGGGCAGGATCTAGGTAGGCATGAAGACTGCACAGTGCACACTCGGTGCTGGAGAGCTGCCTCCCATTCTCAGCCAGGCCTTAGTCCAGGCTGCTCACACAGTTTCTGAGATCAGAAGTCATGATTTGTTTTCATAAAGAGAAAATAATAATGTGTGGGTTTGGGATTGAGGTTTTAAAACCATACATGTACTTTTCAGTGACACACTTGTCCATGTGAAAACACACTTGCCTAGATTGCAGCAGTGAGACCTCAATCATGACTGTGTTCTCTTGAAATCCTCTATGACCTGTCGTCATAGGGATCTTTGACTTAATTTATTAAACCATCGTGTCATCAGCCCAGCAGGCCACAATCCCAGTTAATTCCTATTAACTTCTCATTCAGGCTTGGTTCATGGAAGGGAAATTGCTTCTTGGCACAGCCATCATGTGGCAGTTGACTTGGAATGTCCTGAGTTCTGAGCCAGCTTTGGAGCCAAGCTGACCCCTGGGCATGTGGGGTCATTAACTGATGGCAGCTAACTGCCCACCATCGGGCAGCTGACAGTGAGAAGATGCTGAAGTAAGAGGTCATACATTTGAACCTGCTTTTCAGAGAGGCTTTGTTTGCAGAAAACTGAGACTTTACGTCAGGGATAGAAACCTGGAGGCTGGAGGTTGTGTTATGATGTGAGTTCTTCTCTTGGTTCTCCCACCTCTTCCAGGTCATCAACCTTCCTGAAGACATGTTGGGTCAAGAGGATTTGGCAAACCTTGTGAGAAGAGCTCTTGGTTCAGGGTCCAGGGCATGATCTAGAGGACTCAGGTGTTCAGCGGTCTCTGTCTCCAGGGAGCCAACTACATTCTTGTCCCAGATCTACCACTCCTCGCTTTTGTAACTCTAGGTAAGTCACTCAAAATGTCATAGTTCTAATTTGCTGATCTGGAAAATGTAAGTTGCAGCCCCTGTTCTGCCCGTCCCCTGGCTCTAATGTGGGGATCACGGGAAATCACAGATCTCCTCCATGAGCTGAAAAGCATCATGCCACACAAAGGGTGAAGTCACTTTCCATCCTCCCCTGCCTGGGAGCCGTGCAAGCTCCCTCTCTGTATTCAAACACTACCGAGTATCTGGATTATTTTTCCAGACATTCAATGATTGAACACTCTCAGGCATTGATGAAGCAGGAGTCTTCTTAAGACTTTATCTGTATTTCATCCCTTTTAGCCCTATAGACATTAGTAGGTCTATAGCATAGGCCATACTGATATTTCCACATCTCAGAATAGGGAACTGAGGCACAGAGGGGTTCATATCACTCTCCCAAGTATGTGTAGATTCTAAGTAGGATTTGAACCCAGGCCATTCTTGGTGACTTGGATCTGCTGCCTTTCTATATTGCCTCATCTAAATAAAGGTGTCTGCCTGCATAGTCAGTCTGTTTAGTTTTAAGTGCAAGCAACCTTGCAAGATCTTCCTAGGGACCAACTCTGTTTCAGGTGGCATTGAAAAGCAGACGGGAAAAGTTAGGATTAAAAGTTTAATCTGTGAATAAGATATTACTAATTTCTCTGTGGCTTTCTGTCTTTATCGTAATACCTTTCCTAGAATCTTCCCATAAAGATATAAGAAATCTGCTCTGTGTTGGAAGTTTGGCTGTCTGCCCCAAGCAGTGGCAGAAAAAATGTGACCACCAAAATAATTTACCCTGATGAACATGAGGGTAAGGTGAAAATTCATTCATTAAGTTAATTTAAGCAAATTATTCCAGTTTATTCAGTGCCCTCTATTAGAGACAAAACTCAATAAATGCTACATCATTTTCTTCATTTATTTTACATGTGCCAATTTAAATGTATTAAATCAATCAACAGTAGTATAACTACACAAATAGAGATATATTGACAACTTAAAGTTTGGTTCACTTTTTTTTTGAAATAGGGTCTCACTCTGTTTCCCAGAAGTGCAGTGGTGCAATCACAGCTCACTGCAGCCTTGACCTCCCAGAGCTCAGATGATCAGGCCACCTCAGCCTGAAGAGTAGCTGGGAGGCAGGCACAATGGCTCATGCCTGTAATCCCACCACTATGGGAGGCTGAGGTGGGCGGATCATGAAGTCGGGAGATCGAGACCATCCTGGCCAACATGGCGAAACCCTGTATCTACTAAAATACAAAAAAAATTAGCCAGGAGTGGTGGAGCACGTCTGTAGTCCCAGATACTTGGGAGGCTGAGGCAGGGGAATCACTTGAACCCAGGAGGCGGAGGTTGCAGTGAGCTGAGATGGTGCCACTACACTGCAGCCTGGTGGCAGAGCAAGACTCCATCTAAAAAAAAAAAAAAAAAAAGAGAGAGAGAGAGAAAGAAAGAAAAGAAAAGAAAAGAAAAGAAAGAGTAGCTGGGACCCAGGCATGTGCCATCATGCATAGCTAATTTTTTTTTTTTTTTTTTTTTGGTAGAGACAGGTTTCGCCATGTTGCCCAGGTTCAGTTCACTTTTAATAGTAAAAGAAATCTCAAATGTTTAGACATTTGCTTTCATTTTGGTCAATTATGAACACAGCTATTATAAACCTTCCTGTACCTTTTTTCTAAACATAATTGTAAAATGATAACTATGGAATACTTACGATATGGTCACTTGCTTGCTAAGATTAGGTTTTCCTTCATAAGAATTTAGTAGGATTTACCAGTGAAACCAGCAGGAAGTAATGTTTTTTGTTTTTGTTTTGAAAAGTTATTAATTATTGATTCAATTTGTAAAATGAATATAAAACTATTCAGATATACATCTAAAGGAATTAGCTCATTTCATCTAAGGTATCAAATTGTGGGCATAGATATGTTCAGAATATTCCTTTATCATCCTTATATTTGACTCCTTCAATTGATACTATGAGTGCATTGTGTCTTCTTTCTTTCCTTTCTGGTTACCCAAGGTAGAGGTGTATCAATGTTGCTGCTCTTTTCAGAGAACCAGCTTTTGGTTTTGTTTATTTTCGCTGATGATTTTCTGTGTTCTATTCCATTGATTTCTACAATCATTGTCATTTTATTTTAGATATTTTTATTTCTCCAAATTTGTTATTTATCAGGAGTAACTGAAATAAAAAATATAATTGAGTCCCATCATCATCATCATGGAAATGGCTTTAAGAGAAAACTGGTCAGATGAATATTATTCCTTCCCATTTTCAACCAGTAAATAGTTGCCACTGATAAACTGACAGCCAGGAGTCTGTTGAGAATGCTCAAGATACGTTATATAATACAACATGCCTGTTCACAGGGGGAAAATTCCCAGGAAATAACTTATGTGTACTTCTTGATTTCATCATACAAGACAAGTACAAAAGCACCACCCATGCCTCTGAGAACACTGGACCATGCACCCTTGAAG
>CAUYLG010025572.1:0-63817 GCA_963573385.1 Cacajao melanocephalus
AAGCATTGGCAACAAAAGCCAAAATAGACAAATGGGACCTAATCAAACTCCACAGCTTCTGCACAGCAAAAGAAACAGTCATTAGAGTGAACCAGCAACCAACAGAATGGGAAAAAATTTTTGCAATCTACCCATCTGACAAAGGGCTAATATACAGAATCTACAAAGAACTAAAACATATTTACAAGAAAAAAACAAATAAGCCCATTCAAAAGTGGGTGAAGGATATGAACAGACACTTTACAAAAGAAGACATACATGAGTCCAACAAACATATGAAAAAATGCTCATCATCACTGGTCATTAGGGAAATGCAAATCAAAATTATATTGAGATACCATCTCACGCCAGTTAGAATGGCGATCATTAAAAAATCTGGAGACAGCAGATGCTGGAGAGGATGTGGAGAAATAGGAACACTTTTACATTGTTGATGGGAGTGTAAATTAGTTCAACCATTGTGGAAGACAGTGTGGCAATTCCTCAAGGACCTAGAAATAGAAATTCCATTTGACTCAGCAATCCCATTACTGGGTATATATCCAAAGGATTAGAAATTGTTCCACTATAAGGACACATGCACACGAATGTTCATTGCAGCACCGTTTACACTAGCAAAGACCTGGAACCAACCCAAATGCCCATTGATGTTAGACTGGACAGGGAAAATGTGGCACATATACACCATGGAATACTATGCAGCCATAAAAAACGATGAGTTCGTGTCCTTTGTAGGGACATTGGATGAACCTGGAAACCATAATTCTCAGCAAACTGATGCAAGAACAGAAAATCAAACACCGGCATGTTCTCACTCATAGGTGGGTGTTGAACAATGAGAACACATGGACACAGGGAAGGGAGCAACACATACTGGGGTCTGTCGGGGGGAAATAGGGGAGGGACAGCGAGGGATGGGGAGTTGGCGAGAGATAGCATGGGGAGAAATGCCAGATATAGGTGACGGGGAGGAAGGCAGCAAATCACACTGCCATGTGTGTACCTATGCAACAATCTTGCATGTTCTTCACATGTACCCCAAAACCTAAAATGCAATTAAAAAAAAAAACTCTTTTTCTTTACATAAATTACTCATTCTCAGGTATGTCTTTATTAGCAGCGTGAGAATGGACTAAAATACCAAGGAAGGACAAAAAAGCTGTGTGCCCTTTCCCCTATACCTTACCCTATGCATTTCTTCAACTGTATCCTTTGTGATATTCTTTATAATAAACCAATAAACATAAAGTAAGTGTTACCTTGAGTTTTGTGAGTTGCTCTAGCAAATTAATTGAACCCAAAGAAGGGTCACAGGAACCCCAACTTGTAGCCAGTCAGAAATTCTGGAGTCCTAAATTTGTGAGTGGTGTCTGAAGGCAGGAGGCAGTTTTGGGGACCGAGCCCTCAACCTGTGGGATCTGACACTATCTCTGAGTAGATAAGGTTAGAACTGAATTGGAAGATACCCAGCTGGTCTCTACTGCAGAACTGATTGCTTTCTAGCTGGTGGGGAGAAATCATCACATACTTTGGGATCACTGATAACTTCTGTGTTGATGGTTGTTATTCTTTTGGCAAGAGAGCAGAGGAAAAGTGGTTTGAGAGTTTTTTCCAAACAGAGTCACATCCAAGCTCTCCAGATTGAAGAATCACTAGGAAACTAGACTTCTTTCCTCTTCTTCCAGCTTCTCACAGAGAAGTTTGTTTCTTTGTTTTACTGTTAAGAAAACAGTCATTTCAACATTACTTTTTAATTTGTTTGAAATCTGTTGGCACCTCATTTTAAAGTGCCATGTAACATTGCTCAGTCATAATGAGAGAGAAACTTCTCTTGGAATTGTAGAATGAGGGGGTCTAAGAAACACACAGTCCACTTCCACATTTTATGCTTCAATCCCACCAACCACAAGACTGGCATGCTTTCCTGAAGACACAACAGACCACTCTCCACAGCCTAAAACAAGCTACTCTATCTTCACGGCATTTCCCATCAGACCAAACTTATTCCTTTGTTGAGCGCAAAGCTTCTGATCCTACCTGTGCCTTCCAAGAGGATATGAAAATGTCTCCTGTTTCTTCCACATAGAGCTTTCAGAAACCCTCGTGACATTACCTATCACAATAAAAACAACCCTCATTTCTTTCTTTTTAAAAATAATTTTATGGACTACTTACAAATCTTGTTTGATATGCCCTCCAAGGTAAAGAAAATTGTTTACAGGCAAGGAAAATGAGATTCAGCTAAAATAAAGGAGTCAAAACCAAGATACTTCTGGCCTATTTGTTAGGACAATTTTCTCCAAGTCTCCCTCCATTTCTAGGTGAACTGTTCCCATTTTTTGCCAGTTGTTCCTCCTATAAGCCTGTGACAACGTCCACTCAGCATTTCAGGCCCTGTTCCAGCTTATGATAATGTTCAGAGTACTCAAAACTGAAACTAGAGACCGCACTTATTTTTGATCAGTACAGATGGATTATGCTCTCTGAGAAAAACTGTGCTGATAAACTGATGATTGCTCAAGTAAGATCAGAGCAGAAACCATGTATAGTGAAAAAAAATCAGGAGAACACTGTAGGGGGCTACATTAAAGGAATTTTCTGAGGATGAAATTGTTACATAATAAAAAAATATTATTTCAACCTTTTTCTCTTGCATGCATTATTTTCCATCTTATCTTACAAAGGTGTTCATGCCCATTATATTTCCATTTCCCAAAGTTTCAAAACCATTCAGAAGATAGAATTGTAAGCATTTCTCATGTGCATTCCCATCCCCACTGCCATTACCCTAGTTGGGTCCTTGATGCTTACCCTGACTGTTTGAAATATCCTCCTTATTGTTCATTATCACTCTCGTTACTCGCTCTTGCAGATTCATAATCCACATTGCTTCCAAGGTTATCTTTTATAAACTTAAAGGGACTGTATTAGTCAAGGTTTTCTAGAGGGACAGAACAAATAGTATTAACTCATATGATCACAAGGTCCCAAGATAGGCTGTCTGCAAGCTAACGAGCAAGGAAGCCAGTCTGAGTCCCAAAGCTCAAAACTTGGAGTCCAATGATTGAGAGTAGGAAGCATCCAGCATGGGAGAAAGATGTAGGCTGGGAGGCTAAGCCAGTCTGGTTTTTTCACATTCTTCTGCCTGCTTTATTCTGGTCACACTGGCAGCTGATTAGATGGTACCAACCCAGATTGAAGGTAGATCTGCCTTTTCCCGTCCACTGATTTAAATGTTAATCTCCTTTGGCAACACCCTCACAGACACACCCAGGAACAATACTTTTTATCCTTGTATCTGATCAAGTTGATACTCAGTATTAAGTATCACAGGAGCTAAGTTTATTTACTATCTCAAATTTTTCAATAGTTTCCCATTATGTGAAAAATAACAGTTTCTCACGCTTCTAACTCAACTTTTACAATTTTCCACAAACTCCAGAGAGACCTTCACTAATACATTCTTAATTCTGTGAGACTACAAAATGTCTTTGCAGTTCTCCAACGACAGCTTGTATATTTCCTGCTTCTGTGTCCTAAAGCACACTGGTCTTTCCACCTTTCTAGGATTCTAATTGCTTCTTAGCTACCATCCAGAATCTTCCCATTTTTCAAAGGCCCATTAAAATCTAACCTCCTCTGAAGAGCCTTCCTGTGGTCTTCGTTTTTGTTTTTTAAATTCTTTTTTAACTCTATTATACATTTATCAGAGTCCGCTATTATTAATTATTTATGTATTTGGCTTGCCTGATACACTGCAATTCCTGGAGAAGAACATTCACTGCACATCAAAGGCACTTAAAAGGTTTTATGGATTGAATTGAATTCCAACTGATGTTAGCATATTCACATATTTATTTATTCATCATGTGTTTCCTCAGCATATGTTTATTGAATGACTACTACATGCCAACTGAGAGAATTCCAAGCCTAGTAGGCAAGATCGGCACAAACACTTCTAAGTAGAATTTAGTGTGGAAGAATGACACAACTGAGATACAGCAAAGAGCTGGTGGATCTGCCAGAGCTGAGTTTTATGTTGTGCTTCTTTGGTGCCCTTTTAATTCCTTCTGCTCCTATTTCTCTTGATCAGAAGGCTTTGGTCTCTTGTAGGCGCTATCTGAACTGTTATTGAAAAGTCATGTAAAACATGATGTCATCCAGTACTGTTTCATTCTTGTCATAGTGTTCTAGTGCTAGTTTTCTTTTCCTTTTTGTCTATAATAAAAATTATGAATTCCTTCAGCATTTTCTGCCTTTTTTTGCTTGTTTCAGCATTAAAGAGAGTCTGGTAGTTTTCTTCCTTCTAAAGATCAACAAACAAGGCATTAGAATTTTCAGTTTTTTTCTGTTATTAATAATATGTGAGGTCAAAGAGAAAAAGTGTTAAGAAGAAAACGCAAATATCCAGTGACTCTTAAAAAGGTCATTAAATCTTAGTCTTTTACTCATAGTTCCTGGATTTCTTCTGGTAGAATATTTAATAGTATAATTGTACTTTTGCTCTAATGGATATTTATTTTTATTATGGTAAAATACACATAAATTTTCAGTGTATTGTTTTGTGGCATTAAGTACATTTACATTGTTGTGAACCCTCACCACCATCCTTTTCTAGAACCTTATCTTTCCCAAATGAAGATCTGTACCCACTAAACACTAACTCCACATTCCTCCCTCCCTATCCCACACTTTCCAACCCCTAGAAACCACCTTTCTACTTTCTGTCTCCAAATTTGACAGCTCTAGTTATTTCATGTAAGTAGAATCATGCAGTATTTGTCTTTTTGTGTGACTGGCTTATTTCATGTAAAATAATGTCCTCAAGATTTTCCCATGTTGTACTGTGTGTCAAAATTTTCTTTTCTTTTTTTATGGCTGAATAATATTCCCTATATTTATCTGCCACATTTTGCTTATCCATTCATCTGTTAATGAACATTTAGGTTGCTTCTACTTTTTAACTATTGTGAATTATGCTGCTGTGAACATCAGTATATAAATACCTGAGTCCTTGCTTTCAGTTCTTTTAGGTATATACCCAGAAATAGAATTCCTATATTGCATAGTAGTTATAGGTTTAAAGTTTTTAAAGAATCACCATCCCTTTTTCAAGTGGGTACATTGTTTATATTTTCATGACCAATGCACATGAATTCAAATCCTCCACACCTTCACCAACACTTACTATTTTCTTTCTTTTTCTATTCAAAATAACAATCCTAACCAGTATAGAGTGGTCTCTCATTGTGTCACCATGGATATTTCTGATGGTGACCTCACCAAACCTCACTTCTTCAGACTTTTAATTTTTTATGGAAGAAGATGTCAACACTTTCCTCTATGAAGTCTTCTTCTTCCAGAATGTCATTGTAAAGGGTCATGTAAGGAAAAATAGTAGATATTTTTCATGGAAAGAAATTTATTTAGATTTGTGAGAGCTCCATTCTGATGATAACCATCATGGTGGGCCCCTTCCCGCTCAGCAAGGTCTCCATAGGAAATTTCCTCATAGCTCTATCACCACATTTGACATCAGCTCAGACATGGACCTACCCAGCAGCAACAATCCATTTCTTTTCAACCAATTATTCATCAATTCATCCCTCCACGCATTCATTCAACAATTATTTATTGTACACCTATGCCCTGTTTAAGCGTAGCAATCCTCTGTAGTCTTTTTATTGTTTGTGATAACTAAGGAAATATATTAAGGAAATACTTCGGCTATTTTCTTCTGATTGAGTGTCCAGGCTGGTTCACTGAACATCTTTTCTCTTCAAGCTTTGTGGGGTTCAATGCTTTATCTCTTTACCTTAGAAATGAAACATTCACCCCATATATGGCTCACATAGGCATTTCAAAGTGGGACCTAATGCTTTTAGAAACTATATTTACACAGCATAAAATAGAAACTTGTATTCCACTTAGCGTGTAAACTACTCATGCCTTTCTTATATGGTAAATAACATATGGTGAGTGAAGGATGCTTAATAGACACTAAATAATGTAATGAGAAAGGAAACTATGATTGGCAAGCCCAATTACCTGGGTCATACAATATATATTTTTTAATTGACCTTTATATCATTTCAGTACTGATTTTTATTTTCTTCTTTTTGAACAAGAGAAAACAAGATTGACAGTGAGAATTGTCACATGCAGCATTTTGTTGTTGTTGTCGTTAAATTTCTGAGTTATAACTAAATAAAAAGTGAAGCAATTTCACATCAAATGTCCCCCCCAGATAAATCCAGGGATTTCCACCCTACTTTGTTCTTAGGAAATCATCACCATATCTCATTGTAGAAGTATTTCCATGTGTAATTAATTTAAATATAACATAAAAGAAACAGACTCGAGATGAAACAGAAAATAATCTTCCACTCAAACATATTCAACCACAAACCAAAGTCATATTTTGGATTGTGTCCTCATTTTGATGATCACAGGATTTATCTTATTTGTGGTTTACTTGGGCTATTTTCAGTGCCTGGAGAGACATGATGTACATTGTAGAATAATGCAATAAAATAATTGAGCACATTTTCCTCATCTCTGGGCATATTTATACTTGTACACACACAGTTACATTAAAAGGGCCAGAATGTAGCAACCTCAGCTGTAAATTATTATCACGATGGTGCTGGCGTGCTAGGGCTGCTCTCACAGTGAGATGCAGACTGGGTGTTCCAGTGGGATGGATTATCCTAGAGTCTGCTAAGAAGTCAATGCAGCTCACGGAGAGAAAATCTACTGGGCTTAAGAAAAATGCCTGTGGAACAACACAAACTAACATCTAATCCTTTGCCAGCAGAAGTTTTTAAGGGAAGTGAAAAATTAGTGACAGACAGAAATGTTCTTCTGAGTCTAGAATCAGAACAAATACAGCTGTGGTCATTCTACTGGATCTCAGCAAAACAAACTTGGTTGCTTACATTTGCTCTGACCTCTTACATGAGAAAAGATTAAAAATCAGGTGATTTCAACTGAGAAAACTGGGTTAAATGAAATGAAATCGCTTTAGAAACAGGATGTTGGCTTGAGGCAAGTACAATATGATTTGGGAGTCAGAGTTTGGAATTAGGAGCCTGAAATCAGACCAGATGATTTTTAAGACAACATTAGAAACTCAAAAATGTACATAAGAATTAGAAATAGGACCCTATCGACTTTTAGGGGGAGGCAAGGAATTCTCAATGCACTGGTTTCTATTCAGGTTACAAACAGACTGTGATACTAAATAGGAGTGTTTTGTGTATATATTTGCCTTATGGCAAACAGGCTTGAACTGATTTTGCTCTCTATGAGAAGTAGCTACAAGTTTTCATAAACAGTGCAAAGGACAAAGTCGGTTTGAGGGAAAAAATCAAAAGACCAAAGTCTGAATTCTACAACATTGGTCTCATCTGGAGTCAGAAGACCGAGGTCTGATTTCTAGTTTCTTCACTGAACCAGGGTTATTTTGGAAATGTCATTTCATCTCCTCTTGGTTTTCCTTTTCCTGAGAAATGAGAATGTTTTCTGTCATCTTTATCTGAGGACAGTGTGCAAAGGTTTTGTAAACTCTTGTCAAGGATTATTATTATTTTAAAACTGAATTCCTTTCTCAGTGATAAGTAAACTATGGGAAAAATTATTCTTAATGTGAGAACTACGTAAAACTTTTTTGTGTGTATTTGAGTTGGAACTGTGTTTTGGAGGATTCAATGTCTGGTGGCTATTACTGGTTTGTTCCTAACATACAATATACTCCTATGGTAGGTTTATGTATTAGGGTAGTGCTACCACCATACCAAATAAAGCTAAAATTGCAATTCTTGAATAGAAGTGTATTTCTTGCACATATAAAATAGATATTATTGTTTGGTGGGCTGTTCTTCAAGTGGTGATTCAAGAACTTGGTGGGGTTTTTTTTTTTTTTTTTTTTGGCTTTATTATCTTTAAAACATAGCTTCCTATACAGCTATGTGTGAAGCCACTGGATAGAGAAAGAACATAGAGAATACAGTGTAGAAGGCTGTTTATGAGCCAGCTCAGTGGCACACATCCCTTCTGTTTAATTCTGTTGGCTAAAACTCAGGCTCACAGCCACGTCTCTTTGCTAGGAAGGCTAGAGAATACAGTTAATTTCTGTGCCTAAGGAGAAGACGAAACGGGATTGGTAAACAGCTAGCTAGTATCTGCTAAAATTGTGGGTCAGAACAACTCATGTAGTATCTGGACTGCAATACAGGTAAGTTGATTATTTTGATTGAAGTATCAGTGAATGAGAATAGAAAGACCAGGCTTTTCATGAATCCCCAGAGAACATTCAGAAATGCAGTGTGCAGCAATAGTGGACATGTGTATGCTTGTGTGAAGCATGGGCAGAGCGGAGTCCCAATTCAGGTGTAGTGTTTTCCCTTTTGTCTTTTCATAGGAGCTGGCTGAATTGGCTTAGCTCTACAGAGGAGGAAGACCCTGATCCCTAGTGCTCAACACAAAAATGCTTCAATGATCCCCTGAGCTTGAAACACTCTCTGGAAAACTGCTGCTCCAAGAATGTGACAAAAAGATCTGTAAGAGAGCACAGGCTCTGTTGATTGGGTTGTCTTATTAAGCTTTTCTATTTCTTCTGAAAATAATGTGAATCTGTAATGTGAACCATAAAACCATTTATGTGTGGACAGCGATCTCCTGGTCTAACTTTCAAGCAGAAGGGATTTCATGGTCAAGAGCTAGCCTCAGAAAATCAGCCTTGTTAATGAGTAAATAATTCTATGGTTCCTAAAGGTATGTGGATATAAGAACTCAGGATGTGAAAGGACCATGAACTGAGGGAAACTGACCCATTGGGTTGGTGGTGGGCACAAGAAATAAAGGCATTCAGGCATTGAATTAGAAGTATCTCCAAGTACCACATAATTGCATTTCAACCAGGATTTTTGTAAACAAATATGACACTGTTGACTATGGATTTGTTAGCTTCAGGCTTCCACACATTTTTACTCCCCATGACTATTTTATTTTTCAAAAGAAAAGAAACCTCCATATATGTGGTCAGAGAATAATTCTACGCACTGGGAACTTTTCAAGTAAATTTACTACTCATGATCAGTGAGTGACCTTCACTAAGCAGCAGTATGTAAACCTTGGAAAAAAATTAAAGTCAACATAGAAGCACCTGAAAATTCCAGATTTCTAGCTCCATGGCCCCTATAAGAAATTCTGAATCAGTAAGTATGAAATCTGGGAATGTGAATTTTAACACAAACCTCATACAAAATAGTTCCAATTCAGCTAGTCCTACTTTAGAAAATATTGATTTGGTGATTTAATATTATTTGCTCATATTTGTGCAAAAGTATGCACAAAAAGCTTTCTGTATCCCTTAACATGACAAACTATCTCATGATTATCATTGTTAAGTGAACATTTGCTCCTTTTATTTATTTTAGGAAGTCAGCAAGCATACAATAGATTTGGATCAAATGGGTAATACAACTTGCGGGCATGGTAAGAGATATGCTGACGTCACTCCAACTATTTAGCACCTACTATTTTCCACTAAAGTGTACTGCACAAGATACCTGATATTCATGTCTAAATCTCAAAATAACCAAGAGAGGTGGCTATCATTGACTCAGTTTTACAGTTGAGAAAACCACAATGAAAAGGGATTAAATTGTATTAGTCCATTTGCATTGCAATAAAGGAATACCTGAGACTGGGTAATGAATAAAGAAAAAAGGTTTAATTGGCTCAGAGTCCTGCAGGGTGTACAGGAAGTATTACACCAGCATCTGCTTCTGATGAGGCCTCAGGAAACTTAAAATCATTGTAGAGGGCAAAGGGGAGTGGACACATCACATGTCAAGAGTGGGAGACAGAGTGAGAGGGGTGAGGTCCCAAACATTTAAACAACTAGATCTCACTTGAACTTAATGAGAAATAACTCACTCATTGTCAAAGGGATGGGGCTAGGCCATTCATAAGAGATCCACTCCCATGATCCAATCACCTCTCACCAGGCCCCACCTGTAACACTGGGAATCACATTTCATCCAACCCTGTCCTCCTAAATCTCATATCCTCCTCACGTTTCAAAATACAATCATGCCTTCACAAAAGTCCCCCAAGGTCTTAATTCATTCCAGCATTAACTCAATTCCCTAGTTCCAATTCCAAAGTCTCACATGGAGATAAGTTCCTACCACATATGAGCCTGTGAAATAAAAACAAGTTATTTACTCCCAAGAGACAATGCTGGTACTGGCATTCGGTATATATTTCCATTCTAAAAGGGAGAAATTGGCCAGAAGAAAGGGGCTAAAGGCCCCATGCAAGTCTAAAACCCATCAGGGCAGCCATTAAATCTGAAAGCACCAAAATAATCCTCTTAGACTCCATCTCCCATATCCTGGGCACACTGGTGTGAGGGGTGGGCTCCCAAGGTATTGAGCAACTTCACCCCTGTGGCCTTGTAGGGTATACCCTCTGAAGTTGGTCTCATGGGTTGTAGTTCGGTGCTTGAAGATTTTCTAGGCTCAGGATGCAAGCTGCTAGTGAATCTACCATTTTGGGGTTTGGAGGGTAGTAGCCCCCTTCCCAGAGCTCCATTAGGCAGTGCCCTGGTGGGAACTGTGTGGGGGGGCTCTAATTCATTTCCCCTTGACATTGTCCTAGTATAATTTTTCTATGCAGCCCTGCCCCTGTGACAGACTTCTGTCTGGGCACTCAGGCTTTTCCATATATCCTATGACATCTAGGGAGAATCTGCCAAGCCTCTTTCACAATTACATTCTGTGTGCCCCAGACTTAAAACCACATGGAAATCAAGGCTTGTGGTGGGTTGCACTCTCCAAACAAGCAACTTGAGCTGTACTTGGGGCACTTTGAGCCAGGCTGGAGCCAGAGCAACCTGGATACTGGGAGCAGTGTCCTGTCTTCATGAGGCAGCAGTACCCTGTGTTTGATCCTTGAAATCATTCTTTCCTCCTAGACCTCTGGCCCTGTGATGGGAGGGGCTGTCTCCAAGATCTGTGTACTTCTTTCAAGAACTTTCTCCCATTGCCTTTGCTATTAGCACTTGGTTCCCTCTTAGTCATGCTAATCTCTCTAGCAAGTGGTTGCTCCATAGCCTATTTGAATTTCTCTTCCAAAATGCTGTTTTTCTTCTCTGCCACATGGCCAGGTTGTGAATTTTCCAAACTTTTCTGCTCTGCTTTCCTTTTAAATATAAGCTCCTACTTTAAGTCATTTTTTTTTTGCTTTATTATCTAATCATAGACTGTTAGAAGCAGCCATGCCACACCTTGAATGATTTGCTGCTTAGAAATTTCTTCTGCAAGATACCCCAGGTCATTACTCTTAAGTTCAAACTTCCACAGATCCCTAGGTCATACACACAATGCAGCCAAATTCTTTGCTAAGGTATAGCATGGGTAACCTTTACAGTAAAGGCCAAGCTGATGAGGTCTCAGATGGAAATGAGTATGAATAAATTCCTCATTTTTATCTGACACCTCATCAGCTTGGCCTTCACTGTCCAAATTTCCATCAGCATTTTGGTCACAACCACTTAACAAGTCTCTCAGAAGTGAAAAACTTTCCCTCATCTTCCTGTCTTCTTTTGAGCTCTTCAAACTTCCAATCGTTTCTCATTACCCAGTTCAAAACCTGCTCCACATTTTCAGGTATCTATACAGCAATATCACACTTCTTGGTACCAATTTTCTACAATTAGTCTGTTTGTGCTACTACAAGGGAGTACATGAATCTGAGTAATTTATAAAGAAAATAAGTTTAATAGGCTCAGGGTCCTGCAGAGTGCACAGGAACATGGTGCCAGCAAGCTTCTGGTGAGAGGCTCAGGAAGCTTGCAATCATGGCAGAAAGTGAAGAGGGAGCAGATGCATCATGTGGTGAGAGCAAGAACAAGAGAGTGAGGAATGGGGAGGTCCCAGACTTCTAAACAACCAGATCTCATGTGAACTAACTGAGCAAAAACTCAATTACCAAGGGGATGGTGCTAAGTGATTCATGAGTGATCTGCCTTCATAACCCAATAACCTCCTACTGGGCCCTCCCACCAGTATTGGGAATCACACTTCAACATGAATTTGGAGGGGACAAACCTCCAAACTATATCACTTGCTAAAGTTTGATAGTAAGTGACAGAGTCTAGATTTGTATCCCACTGTTTGATTCCAGTTCTCTGACTTTTCATTTGCTCTAGATCAAACCAGAACTTCTGGCTGGGAGTGATATCTCAAGTGAGTCATGGGCAGGAAATATGTGCTGGAGCTGAGGAGATTGTAGAGGCAGCTGAAAAGGTAGGAGACAGCAAGAGGAGCAGAGCAGCCTACAGACGAGAAAACAAGTAATTTACCCTGAAGTTCTGGGGTTACTCTTGGTCAAAGGGAAAATCCTTCTGAGAGATTCTGATTTTAGGTTTTGATTCTACTTCTGTTTCTATGAATGATAGAGACAAGAAGAAGCCTATGAAGTATACATTTTCATAGTTTTCTATAGATGAGAACCAGTGCATTTAAGCTATTAACCGAGTCACTTAATTAGTTAATGAAAGAGTTGGGATTACAACCCAAATGTGTTTGATCTCAGCGATCAATCTTTCTAATTCACAAGTGCTCTTTCCCTAGTACAATCCATACCAGTGTTTTCCAAATTTGTTTATTCTGTGAGATTAACAAAAGTAAAATTAGAGTATAACCTGCAATAAAAGTTGTTGTTGGTAGTGAATTAGAGGCAAGAGTCAGAAAAGACCATGTAATTGAATATGTAAAGCAACTGAGATTTTGGCTAACGGGCTGTGTTCTCGTGAAGGTAAGGAAAAGAGAAAATAATGAGGACAAAGAAATGGATAAGGCAAGAAAAAGACAATAATGGAAGCCAAAGCAAAGTGGAAGGAAAAACAGATCATTTGTTACATTTTGCTTTATTACCACCACCATTCTTAGGCATCAGAAGATTTAAAAAATCATGGCAGTAACTTTTTGAAGAAATATTGATAAAACTTGCTTCCAAATACTTATATTTTTTATAAATAAAGGCATAATCAGAATTCAGTAATCCGTTTTTAATGCCACAAATAGTACAATGTTAGCAAACTAGACTGTAAGATATTCTGTTTAAGTGTGTGTCTGTGCATGAGTAGGCAGGGAGGGGATCTTTGTGATGTCATCTCTACCTATCAGTATGAATGTAGGAAGTAAATTCTGAATTGAGAAAATCATCATATTATAACTGTATCTAATTTATGTGAATTGATAATAAAGGCATAAATCTTACTACTTATTCTAGTTTATAAGGAGCTGGCAAAGAAGTCCTTTATAATGAAATAATTACTTTATCAAGGCACAAAGATAGTAGTAATTTGATAGGTGAATGATTTCCCAATATATAAAAATCAAATCCAAGGGAATGTCTAAAGCCAAATATAGATTATTTTTGGCTTTTGTAGGACTTTGGATAATTTCTAACCATAGCCTTTAATTAGAATTAAAAGAATCAAAAGTTGATTGTAAGAGGATCTCCAGAGATAGGATTAAATGTGATTTTTGTCTGCACATTGTTATTTCTTGATTGTTCTACAATTAACACAGATTAGCAAGCAAATTAAAGGCGATAATTGTTGAATAAACAGATACAGCCAATTGTCAAATTCTGAATAAACCTAATTCATTGGCAAATATGTTGATTGTAGATAAGATCAAGTTTTTAGATAAAGATGAGAATTTAAATTCTATTTTGATTTGAGGTCAGCTCACAAAGACCTCTGAAACTTTCATTTAGTTTAGCTTCGGCGCTGATAAGAGAAACTGAAATTCACTGTCTTTTTTTCTCTTATTATGTGATGTCTAAGACAGGAAAAGGAAAGGGGTCCTTTAACTTCCTGGACTTTTTAAAAATAAAAACAGTTTCACTGAATTTAAATTGACATATAGTAAATTGCACAAAGTTCAAATGTGCCATCTAACAAGTTTGACTTATCTTGTAATAAGTTCTAACAAAAAAATTGAATTAACCCAAAGCTATCCTCATATTCTATTTCCTTATACTGTCCCCTCTAGCATGCACATTGCAAAATAAGTGTGTTAGAATGTGGGTAATGTAGACTGCGGAGACTAGTCGCAGCAATGACTATTATTGGTGATCTGCTGTCTATGAGAAAAATAAATTCTAAATTTTTAAACACTGATTTACAGAATTATTTTTAACACATCTTACTTGTGAAATGAAGGGTAGCCACGATTTACCAGTGTTGATAATCATCCTAACTGGTACATTTGCTCTTCTCACTTTTTCTGAATATCACATATATTATCTTATATCTTTCTATATCAAATGTTCAATAAAGCCAAATTACCTGATGCTATATGAAAGCAACTTGTGGAAGGTGGGACTATTGGAGATTCCATACCCCTGCTAAGAAGTGGCTCTGGAAAATGTTTCATTTAATATCCAGTGAGATTGAGTGGGAGCTAAAGTCTGAGTGGTAGATACAAATTAAAGCTGAGCTTTGCATGTTCTGCTCAGCACTTTCATCTATGGAGCTTTGCTACCTCTCTTCTTTACCTCCCTACTACCGACTCCTGCCTGGAGGCCTCCTCTTCTAACCCAGAATATAAAATTGTACCTAACAGTGAATTATTCAAGGCAGTAACAGGATAGCTTTCCTTTTTGAAGTCCACTCTGTATTATAGCTATTAGAAGAAGGGGAAACCTGCAAGGATGTGCAAAAGCTAGACTGAGAAATAAAACATATTGGTGGTCTGCCACCTGATCACAAACGCACATATATGCATCTTATGGTCCTGGTTTTGCCTTTATGCAGTAGGACTATGACTCACTGCTTCTATCTTAAACTTCTAAGATTTTCAACCTACAAATCTTTTCATGCTAAGAAATGGCATTTCTTATATCAAAAAAAGAAATAAAAGAATGTCTGGAAATTGGTTCTATAATGAAGTTACGAATGAGAGAATTGATCATTCAGTCTTATGCTGCTTCTTGAAATACGATGGTTTCTTTTTTGATAGAAGATGTCTTTCATATGTAAGCAGCACAAAATATCTTATAAATTTATATCATATTCTTAAAATTCTTTTAATTTTATACCCTTTATAATATACTCTATAAGTGACTACAGTCATTATTATGCTGATAGAATTTTATTCTCAATCAATATTAAATGCAATTGTGAGATTAGAATGGATGCCTTTGATAGTTTGGTCACTTTTTTGTGAATTTTTCCCCTGTGTCCCTTTTGCCCCTGCAAGATTTTGGTGAAAGATGACACTTGACATGACACACCTCGTGTTACAGATACTTTATACATATTTCCACCTTTGATCTTTGCAGCAACATTGTGAACTAAGTATCATGATTATAAGTTTACAGATTAGAAAACTGATACCTAAGGAGTTAGATAATTCATTTAACTGCACGTGATGGGAATCTTAGATTTGCTTACACCTAGGTCTGCTGGGAATCCTTCACTATCTTGTCCAAAGTGCTACAATTGAGCTAAGGACCTGGACTTCATTCTAGGTGTGTTACTCACATTGCTGTCTTAGCTGAGGCTATTTGCTCTTCATTTATATTGTCTCTGGGGCATTAAACCATCAAATGAAAGACGACCCTTCAAAAAAGCGTAATCTCTCCCCATTTAAAAATCATAATCGTGAGTTTTAAATGAATGTTTCTTTCCCATTTCATGGTCAATGGTATCTCTGCCCTCCCATTCTCACTTTTACGTTCAGGCCTGAAGCATCTGGTAAGTTCATTGCTGAAAGTGGGAAGTTTCACTATTTTTCTGTTCAATAAAACATCTTGGAGAACCAAGAAGTCTGTGTTCTTTTATTTTATTATGTTTTTGAGACAGGGTCTCACCCTGTTGCCCAGGCTGGAGTGCAGTGGGGTGATCACAGTTCACTACAGCCTTGACCTCCTGGGTTCAAGCAACCTTCCCATCTCAGCATCCTGAGTAGCTGGGAGTACAGGTGTGCATCACCATGCCAGGCTAATTTTTTTAAGATTAATTTTTTTGTAGAGATGGAGTCTCACTATGTTTCTCAGGCTTGTGTTCTTTTTGTGTCAGACTTTATTCCATTTGCTTCCACAGCTCAGCAAGTTTGAGATGAATGAAAGAACATATGAGGAAAGGACTGAATTCAGGGTCCCCAAAGCCTCACTGGCAGAGGGGCACAATATATCCATTTAACTTACTTGACTTCAATTATACACAACAATAAGGAAATAGTAAGAAAGTTAGGGGAACAGAATAATTCCAATGACACTGGAGGGTGCTGGTATGCCCCAGAAGGAGGGTGCGCTATGGAATGTAAATCCCCTAACCTTTCAAAATGGCCTTACTTCCTGTTACCTTTCATGATGTGAGCATCCCCACGTTTGGACAGGAATTCTGGGGTTGGCAGATATATTTTCTATCCAACATGGTATCTAAATGCCAACCAATGACATTACTGAATTCTCTGCTAAGGAGGCAGAAGTCAATTCCAGTGGTGAGAGAAACAGACAGCAGCAGCAGCAACATCCAAGACAACACCAGCCAACTAACGGGAGCACAGTACATCTGTGCCTTCTATTTTATAAATGATATAAAAGATATTTTTCAAAGGTAACTTTAATATTTACAATTTTTACCATACATGCTACTTTAGGACATAAACTCTTTTAAGTTGAAATGTAGTCTTTTTTTTTTTTTTTTTTAGAAAGCGAGTTTATTAAGAAAGGAAAGAAATTAAGAGTGGCTACTCAACAGGCGAAGTAGCCAAAATGAAGTCTTTATTTATCTATTTATTTTGAGATGGAGTCTCACTCTGTTGCTCAGGCTGGAGTGCAGTGGTGTGATCTCGGCTCACTGCAACCTCAGACTCCCAGGATCAAGCAATTATCCTGCCTCAGCCTCCTGAGAAGCTGGGATTATAGGCACATGCCACCATAAAAGCTAGCTACTTTTTATATTTTTAGTAAAGATGGGGTTTCACCATGTTGACTAGGCTGGTCTTGAACTCCTGACCTCAGGTGATCCACCTGCCTCACCCTCCCAAAGTGCTGGGATTACAGATGTGAGTCACTGGGCCCAGCCAAAATGTAGTTTTATTTTTCCATTTATTAGAAAACTTGGGTCAAATCACTTTAGGTCTTTGAGCTACATTTTATTTGAAATATTCAGTTAGTAGTAATGCCCAAATTTCTGTGTCTTTCAGAGTTTTAGAATATTTAATTTAAAAAAAGTGTGCATATTTTTAAGTACTTAAACATTCGAGTTATATAAAAATAATTTCTAAAACAGGGTAAAGCATGGGTATCTTTTTGAAATTGCCTGATCCCATGATGAGCTAAAAAACTTTGTAAGGCTTTGAATAAACTTTTAAAAACGTTTTCAGTCATTGTAAGGTGTGTGTGTGTGTATATCTATATCTATATCCATATATATTTGAATTTTTAAAAAGGTTAAAATGACTTCAAATATGTGAATTAAAGTTTGAGTTAATTTTATTTTGCCTGATTACATTTACTTTTCCACATTGCAAATCAGAATCTGAATTGTATCCGGCAGGTGTATTCCGTACTTTTCGCTGGTCTGTGTGTGTGTGAGTACACAGAACTTCAAGAGCACTCACAAGTGTAACTGCAAGTTTGTCTCTGAGTGCACAGACCTGAAATCTTAATATGCTACTTTTTTTCCTCCATAAACAATACAAAGAAGTTGACAGGTCTGAAAGGGGCTTATGTGAAAAGATAATTAAGAGCTTTAGAGAGTGTCAAGAGTCAATAGCTCAGCACTGTCAGCACTCCGGAGTGTTACAGGCTATAATTAGATGGCATGGAGGTGTAAGGCATGCTTGGCAGTTGATTCCTGCATGATCTCCAAGGGAAAAACAAAGAGCAGCCTCCATGAGATCTCAGGCAAAGTGGAAAACAGACATGCTGGAGTCAAACCTCTCAAGCATCTGCTGTTTTCCCAGTTTGCAGCATTTGGTGAAGAGCTTTTTTGCCTTTTGATTGGCATCTGCATGGGCCAACTGGGCTGTGTTCATCTTTCCCACAATCCTGTTGGCTTTAGGGAGCAGACCTTCCTTCAGCTTTGAGAATTAGAAGTCATTCTGTGGAATCTGTGGGCACAGCCTGCCCCATGCTTCTGCATTCACTTTGGACTCTGAAAAGTTCAAACTGATATGAAAGAGAGCTAGTTGATCTCGGATAAGAGACCATTTTGCAAAGAGATTTGGAAAAGTCCAGAAGATTCTCTCCCTAGGTAAAGCTGAAGAGACAAAAAGCATGTGTGGAACTAGATTAAGATGCCCAAAATACTGAAAAGATGGAAAACAACCAATCATATGATGTCAAATTAAAAAAAAAATCTAAATAGTAAAATATGTATGAAGAAGTCAAACAGTGTTCTAATTTTTTCCAAATGTGTATGTGTGTGTATATATATATGGAGGCCTTCAAAATGTACATGGAAAATGCATATGATAAAAAAAACTGTGCATAAATTTCAATTTTTTCCACCAAAATGAACTCATACTAAGTTGTTACAACATGTCTCAACAGGATCTAGTTTGAGACACTAAGAAGGATAAAGTATCAGTTTAAAAAGAGCCTCTGTCAGAGCAACATAAATTCTGCTAAAATTGAAGCAAGAACAAACATCAAATTTATGGTAAAGCTTGGGTGGTAGAATGCTGAAATCACTGATGTTTTATGAAGTTTATGGAAACAAGGCCTTAATGAAGTCAATAGTTCACAAATAGATAACTTGTTTTAAGAAGGGACATGATGATGTTGAAGATGACATCCACATCAATTTGTCAGAAAAAAATTAATCTTGTTTGTGCTCCTAATTTATTTTTCTTTAGATCAGGTCTTAGTCACCCAGGCTGGAGTGCAGTGGCATGATCATGGCTCACTTCAGCCTCAACCTCCTTGGCTCAAGTGATCCTCCCACCTAAGCCTCCCAAGTAGCTGAGACTACAGCTGCATACCGCCACAACCAGCTAATTTTTCAAAAAAATAATTTCATAGAGACAAGGTCTTGCTATGTTGCCCAGCCTGGTTTTGAACACCTGGGCTCAAGCAATCCTTCTGCCTTGGCCTCCCAAAGTGTTGGGATTACAGGCATTAGCCACTATGCCCTCCCTTGTTTGTGACCTAATTGACGAAGATGGGTGACTAACAGCAGAAACAATAGTCTATACTACAAATATCTCAGTTAGTTCAGCTTACATATTTCTGACAGAAAAATTAAAGTTGAGCAAACTTTTGATTCAATTGTGCCCAGATCAGCTGCATTTTCAATGGAAATTCTAAGCAAGTAGAATCGAGATCCTGAAGCATTTCTTTGAAGAATTGTAACAGGAGATGAAACATGGCTTTACCAATATAATCCCGAAGACAAAACAGAATCTAAACAATGGCTACCAAGAGGTGGAAAGTGGTTCATCAAAGCAAAAGCAGACCAATCAAAGGCAAAGGTCATGGCAACAGTTTTTTGGGATGCTCAAGGCATTTTGCTTGTTGACTTCATGGAAGGCCAAAGAATGATCAGATCTGCTTATTATGAGAGTTTTTTGAGAAAGTTAACGAAAGCTTTAGCAGAAAAATGCCCAGGAAAGCTTCACTAGGGAGTCTTCCACCATGAAAATGCTCCTTCTCATTCCTCTTATAAACAGGGATAATTTTGTTAGGGAATGGGAAAGCCTTAGGCTTTAGTCTCTCCTATAAGAATATAAGATTTGGCTCCTTCTGGTTTTATTGTTGTTGTTGTTGTTTCTTATTCTTAAAAAAAATTTTTTAAAGGGCACCCATTTTCCTTCCATTAATAATGTAAAAAAGTTGCATTGACATGATTAAATTCCCAAGACTTTCAGATCTTTAGGAATGGACTAAACAGCTGATATCATTGCCTACCAAAGTGTCTTGAACTTGACAGAGTTTATGTTGAGAAATAAGGTTTATATTTTTAATTTTTATGTTTTAATTCAATTTTTCCATAGATTTTTTGATGTCTTCTCATATGTATCATATTCCCCATTCCCCTACATATATATGTACACAAACACATATATAGCATATATGTAAATATACATATCTATATAAAAGTTTTTCACAGATGTTAGTGCTTCAGTGGTTTTCTTTGGCCTGTGCTTTACGTATGCTTTGCCTTTTCATTTTTGCTCTCCTAGCTCTGGTGTGGTGTTTTTCAATTAGATGCAAAATATACCTTGATTTTACTGGTGAACCATCACCTCCGTGGATTCCAAAGCATTGTCCATGTTACTGAGTCAAAATGCAAGTTTATAGGTGATTGCTGATCAAAAGTTTACTGCTGATCAAAATTTGACCTTAAAAGTTATAATTGAAAAACAGCATTTAATTGAAAAAAAATTGCTAATCAGCAATATTTACATAAAATGTGTGAACATAATGTCACAAACTGAATAAATACAAAGAAAATACATATTTGACAAAAATTAGCTTGAAATAAACCTGTATGCCCTTAAAACATAACTATTTTTAAAATGATTGAAAATGTATTTCTTGCCTCCAGGAAATCTGACTGTGATCAAAGAATAATCCCACACAGAACTGCTAATTTGTAACATTTCCTTCAAATCTTTTTAGAATAAAAAGTTATAAAATATTACAGATGAATTTGAAGTCCTCAATAGTTTCATTACCATCTCTCATTCCACAGGCAATTACTTTAATAAATTTTAAATAATTTACATACATTTTAATCTGTATGTCTGGACAATAATATTGTTACTGTATCCTGAGAGTTATATATAAATGGTGTCAAATAAAATATGCCATTCTGTAATTTGTCTTGTTTTACTTAATAATATACTTTTTGAGATCTAGCCATGTTGATATATATCTGGTTCATTTCTTTCAATTAGTATATATTATTCCATCTTGTTTCTTTGTTATCCCATTGATTAAAAAGTGGGTAGTTTCTAATTGTTCTCTTTAATAGTTTGTATGAATATTAATGCGTGTGTGTACATGGGAGTGAGTTTCCTCATGTAGTTGTACAATGTGAATTACAACCATTTTGGCAAATTTTTCATGTTCATGTAACACTTTGGGTTTTTTGGCTCCCAAAGAAACGTAGAGAAGTAAAAGTAATCTGATAATGTGATTAGATGTGATCAATACACATTACCTGAATTCAAATCTATTGAAGTTAAATATTGTATCACTTAAATAGTTTTCCATATTTTATCATTCCATTGGGTTACTTTTTGGAGTGATACATTTTATCAATGAATCTCCGACATCTTTATCATATTTCTAGAACTCGGAAACCATTTAAACCTGTAGACATTTAAAATCACAGTGTCTGCAAGTCCAGGTGCCAGGGTCCTTCTTTAATCCTAGGATCTAATGACCCTAGGCTTTCTCATGCTGCTTTCTCCTTGACAGGCAAGAACATCCAGAATACTTTTTTTATTTTAGTAAAGGAAAGGCAGTGAAGATGAACTTGGGCACATTTAGAAAGGAAGCAAACATATTAAAAATGGATGGGATTTACTAGCTTTTGTGACCCTCTTCTGTTCCCACTCAGACTTGAAAAAAAAGTACATTAAGCTTTACACCTGTCTCTAAGAGCTGTTTGTCATCACTTACTGGCTTCTCATTTTCTTTCATTGAAAACTAACAATAAGTGTGATGAGACAGCTGAACTCAAGGGTAAGCATTAGGTAGGCTGTGATTAGAGCAAGATGAGTTGCTTTAGACCCAGATCTTCTAACCCCCTTTTAGAAGAAGCCTCTAGAAGCCATCTGTTTCTCCATAACCCTGGACAGTAAGTGACCTCAGGCCCTCATTGTATTTTGTAAGGCTATTACATTACACTCTTGAATTGTAGTCTTAACATGTAGTCCCACAAAGCTCTCTTGTCTGAATCTACTTTCCCTGTTCTTTCACACTCATTCTTCTGATACTCAGATTGAATCATGCCCTTTAATGCTTAGAAATATTCTGTGATGCTCCCGTTTCTCCACATCAATCACCACAGATAAAGTCTAAAGTCTTTAATATAAAGATTGAGGGCATCCACAATCCAGTCCAAATTAACTTTCCAGGCTCATCATCATTGATTCTTACTAACTAGTATTCTCCCTGGACACGTACTGGGTCTCAAATATGCCCAAATCTTTTGTAGCCCTTTGCCTTTGATGTAACTATGGCTGCAAATCTTCAAAAGGCAACATCTTCATAAAATCTTACTTATGCAATAGCAGTTTATATCTTCCTTTCTTGAACCCTCCTAACACTTTCTAAACACTTTTATAATCATATGCTATCTACTCCACAATTATTGCCATTGGTGTATGTATCTAACTCCTTCTTAAAATTCTCACTTTCCTAAAGGCAGAGAAAACGTATCTCATTCCCTGTCAGATCTCCCTAAAATACTACCATGAATATAGTGGGCATTCATTTGGTAGCATGGAAGCCAGATGAGAATTGGCTTATATCTCTTAATTATCTCTGTATCTCTTGAACTTAGCAGAGCATTTGACCTATAAATGCTTGTAAATATTTTTAATATATCAAGGGTTGGTAAACTATGGTTTATAAATAAAATCCAGCTTGACACTCATTTTTATGAATAAAGATTTAATAAAACACAGCTCTCTCTCTATATATATATATGTGTGTGTATATATATATATGTGTATATATATATATGTGTGTATATATATATATATGTGTATATATATATATATATATATATATTTTTTTTTTTTTTTGGAAACAAGGTCTCACTCTGTCACCCAGGCTGGAGTGCAGTGGCACAATTATGGTTCACTGAAGCTTTGACCTTCCTGACTCAGCACCCCTGAGTAGCTGGGACAACAGATACACACCACCACACCCAGATAATTTTTGCATTTTTAGTAGAGATGAGGTTTTGCCATGTTGCACAAGTCTCGAACTCCTGGGCTCAAGTGATCTGCTCACCCTGGCCTCCCAAAGTGCTAGGATTACAGGCATGAGCCATCACGCCCTGCCAACAGCCAAATATTCCTCTACACATTGCTTATGGATGCTTTCTTTATAAATGGCAGATTTGAGTAGATAGAGACTGTATGACCCACAAAGCCTAAATATTTACTATATGGCACTTTCCACAGAAAATTTTCTGACCAAATGAATGAAAATAGGGTTTGCAGTGAGGAGATGCAAGATCAGAGGACAGCATAAAATGTTTCCAAAAATATTTAGTTATTACTCACATTTGTCATTTCAGATTTTCCCTGTCCTCCATTTCCATCCACATGAAGATAAGAATATCTGCATTTATTGTCAGCTTTCTTGTCTTTATTTGATGGTGGATGATAATAGTGATCAGTCCAAGATAGCTTGAACTGATATTTGGGATATCTAGTCACCATCCTTCCATCCATCCATCCATGTATACACACTGACACACACACAAACACATACATATATACATATATGTGACATATATTATTGTCAATTTTTGACTCTTTGGTAAATGCTCAGAAATAAAGAAAACATGATTACCCCCAATCACATAATTCAAAATTTTAAAAATCACATGAATAGTTTAATCTGACTGCTTTTCAGAATTCAATCAAGAAATTTGAGGTTTGCATACATATATTCATTACTGGCTGAACATCCAAGAGTGACCTGCATATAATTGCAAGATAACAATATTATAATTCCATTAGAAACAGTTGTATTTATCACATGCTAACTTGTGTTTGTCCTGAAACTCCACCACCTGATGAATACACAATTAACCTACTTATTACCACAGAAAACATCTCCTTAGAAATACAACACATCCACATAATTTTTAATCTGATCTTCAAAGGCTTTTTGTGGGAAAAAATAATTTTTCCCAATAAGATATATTATTAGAAACACAAGTCTATGTAGCCAATTTGCTACATCATCTGATTTATTTTAATTAGAGGTTAGCTGCTGAATGTGATTACAGTTATAATTATTACAATAGCAGTCATCCACACTTCCATTAGCATTCCACTTGATAGTTAGCAATAAGCAGAAATAAAATATTAGGACTTTTAAGAGAAGAAATTACCAATTAGTACAAATCTCCACTGGCACAAGATAATTATTAATTATGATCATCATGGTAATTATTCACCAAGCTAAATTTCACAGGGCTACCTGTGTGCACATTCCCTCCGTACTGCATTCTGACACCAGCAGCCTTCTTATCTGCTATGGAAATCCTTAAGCAATATTTGTATTAAATACGCAGTTGACTGCACACCAAATGGAAAGGCAGCTGCAAAGGTACAGGATGAATCTCCATTTCATTATAGGATCCTTTCTCTTTGTAGGGCATTACAAGGGGACTATGTAAAAACATATACCTTCAGAAAAGCATCACTAGTCACATATATGTTTTCTAATCACTTATTATAAAACTGTATCAAAACTAGCCCTCTCACTGTCAACTTTTGCATTCTCCTGATATTGCCATTCATTTTTATTTGTTTATAAATAAAACAACAAAATTCAGGGATTGTTGACCACTCAAGGACTAATATTTTAGAAATACATTAGAAAAATATCTACAGGCATCATGGTTTTCAAACTACATTGACATCACTGTTGATATACTAAAATATAAAGTCATTATTCAAAAGTATGTTAATTCTTATACATAAATAAGAAGCCACTAGGCTGGACGTGGTGGCTCTTACCTATAATCCCAGCACTTTGGGAGGGTGAGGTGGGAGGATTGCTTGAGTCCAGGAATTTGAGAAAAGCTTGGAAAACACGAGGAGACCTCATCATTACAAAAAATAAACAAATTAACTAGGCATGGTGGCACACACCTGTGGTCTCACCTACTTGGGAGGCTGGGGCAGGAGGATCATTTGAGCCCAGCAGGTCGAGGCTGCAGTGAGCTGTGATTGAGCCACTTTACTCTAACCTGGGTGAAAGAATGAGATCCAGTCTCAAAAACAAAAAACAAGAAATACAAAACCCCACCATATTCTGCTTCAGTTTTTCTATCTAAAGTGAAAGAAGTTTCAGAAGATTCAAGGGAAATAAACACCAAATGCAATGGGGAAAGACAATTTGCTGTAGTGGATAGCACTAGATTGGGAATCAGATAAGTCAATACTAGTCTTGACTCTGAATTTACATGGTTACTTTCTTGAGGTAAGTTATTAAACTTCTCAGAACCTCAGTTTTTTTTCTTCTTTTTTGAGATGGAGTCTCTCCCTGTCACCAAGGCTGCAGTGCAATGTGTGATCTGATCTCGGCTCACTGCAACCTCTGCCTCTCAGGTTCAAGTGAGTCTCCGGCCTCAGCCTCCTGAGTATCTGGGATTATAGGCAAGCACCACCATGCCTGGCTAATTTTTTTGCATTTTTAGTAGAGATGGGGTTTCACCATGTTGGCCAGGCTGGTCTTGATCTCCTAACCTCGTGATCCCCCTGCCTCGGCCTCCCAAAGTGCTGAGATTACAGGCATGAGCCACCATACCTGGCCGACACCTCAGGTTCTTTATTAGCACTTGGGTACAATATCTCTTCTGCCTTACTTGGAAGGCTGTTACTCAAGTCAGATGAGATTCTATACAAAATAATTTTTATAAGCTATGAAATGTTCAAATATAAGGCAACCTTTAATAATTCAAAAGAATCACATTTAACTTAAACTGTTGTTTCTTGAAAAAATAATTTTAGAGTGTCGCATAGCCCAAGTTTATGTTTTTACTCAGTAGACAGGAGGAAAAAGTCTAGAATTGTCAAAAACGGAATTTAGGTAAGGTATTAGAGTTTCTTCAATCTCTGGATTAGGAATTGTTGACATAAAGTATAAAGCAAGATTTCATTGTCTTAGTTTTTGTATATTTAACAGGAAAAGGCAGATAGCTGATGTTCTGAAAAGGAAGAGCATATGGGCCATCCTACTTCCAGGGGTGGGAGATAGAGGAGAACAACCTCTGGGAATCCTTTTCAGGGTCAAGATCATCTGCATTAGTCACCAGGATGCACTTTGCTGTGGTGACTGCACCAGTCAATGTGCTGCTGATTCTAAACAGAGGAAAAATAAATTTCAAATGCCTTTTTTTCATTGCTGTTCATGTTTGCTGCCAATGTTTGCTTCCATGCTTGAAAACATGAGCAAAGATTTGTTAATTGGAATAGCTCTATTTCTCATGTTCAAATAGCTCCTGCTCTAATGGGGACTGAGAAGAGATGGGGGACAGCCACTATCCAGTGGACACATTTGCTCAACAAAACAAAAAATGCCTAAGAATAAAAGCAAAGCAATTTGTAATGTGGTGTTTGTTATTGCCTACCTGTATTTCTTGAGCTGGATCAGAAACAAACGCAGATAGACATGGCTCAAATTGTCTCTGGGCATTTATCATTTTAAGTGCTTGAAAAGCCCAGCTTATGTAAATACTAGTGCTATTCAAGAATTATAGATGCAACAGTCATTTTCTTGGTAATTTAATTCTGTTAGAAGTTAAAAAAAATCACATCTATTATAGGCCAAATTTCTGAATATCTGTCAGGAAGAAAATATAGATATGAATTTTTTTTGCCCAATGAACTGATTATTTTTAGCAACATTTTATAAGCATAATAATAGTAATTTAAGCAGTTAATTTACCAAAAATCATTTTATTTCAAAACCTGAAAGCCCCCAAATCAAAGGGTTCTCTTTGTCTAAAAAGTCAAATCAAAATAAATATTTCTAGTTAGTTTTAAGAGGAAAAATTAAGGTTTCTTAATGCTCAAATATTTAGCAAGCTCTCAAGGAGGAGTAGGGGGAAGCAATCTGCCTGTCATAGGAAAGAAAAAAAATTAAAGAGCAGAATTTTAAAATTGTACCTCTTGACATCAATAAATAACAAGAGAGAGCTAGTACCATTTTTTAACAGGCGTGCATACAATACAATAAGCAAATCTGACTCATCTGCCAGCTTGATTGCTTTGTTTAGAATTCCACTGTCAGAGGTAAGGTGGGGGTGAGGGGATTTATGTAAATTAGGCCCTTCCAAGCTGGAAGAAAGTTGGATTATTAAAAAAAAAAAAAAAAACTTTTCCAAGTTTAGAAAGAAGTGTTTTTGTTCCCACACTCTTCTGAATAACAGTGACTTAAAGTTCTCAGAATCAGGTTAAAAATATGATCTGGAAACCATGGCTATGAATTTCCACAGATTTCTCAGAGCTTTGAAGGCAACTGTGATCCATATCTTCCTGCCTTTCTGGTAATACCATGTGTGAGTGCTAGGAAGGGAGGGTGGATTTTTGGATGTGATATTTAGTTTCCTGTTTCTAAAATGGGATGAGTATAATCAATCAGATTAATCTAAGAAATAAACAGCCATTTGTCTGAAGGCTTTGGAGGGGATAAAACTGCAATTTGTTTATATTCAATTGGAATTCACAGGAAGGTGCTCCTGGAAATCACTGTCTAGTACCCTAACATTACGGGCACTTTTGTTTCATTTTGTTTTAAAGAACATCAGGGGGCTTGTGTCTAATTCTTAAACTCTGATTCCTTACCTTGATGATCCCCAGGGATCTGCACTAGAGAGATGAATTTAATTCACTTAAAGCATTCTATGAATACAAGCCACATAATACTTGTGCAGAGTGGGAATGTTGCAGAAATGACAAAAATATAGGAAAGCATAAATTCAAGCCCACACAAACTGTTGGGGAATTTGAGAACACACTCTTCTTGAGGGGAGTTTGGTTTGAGTGCAATGGCTGGAGGGTTGCTGTGGGGCTCCAGTAGGTCGTCCATTTATGTATCACCGCAATGATCCTCCCTTCTAAGCTTCAATCTGATCAACAGCCATTCATGAGCTGGTTGTGAGAATCCTCCAGCTCACATAAGTGAATGCCTTAGAGGGAAAGAGGGAGAAAGAGAGCAGACCTCCAGAACCCCACTCCCCTCTGGAATAGCAGTAAGCCTACAGGCTAGTCACAGAGATCTGAGCCCGTGGTTCTCAGGTGTTGTGGAGAGGAAGGGCAGCTTTGACCCCTTTTGGTTTGGAGATCTCCCTCATCCCCAAGAAGTTAAAAGGCAGAGGACTCACTTTCTCTCTCTGTCTTAGGTGGAGCACATGAACTAAGGAGACCATTGAGGAGACCAATCTTTGCTGCCTCCTGTGGTCTTCATGACTTACCAGCTGGAACTTCATAAGCCTACAATGATATAAATGTCTTCCAGAACCCACACATGTTCCAGTATTTAAAGTACTAGCAGCCTGAGTATTTATATAATAACAAAATACCAAATTGTTATATATTTTCTTCCTTACATCTTAACACAATTTATTATTTTATTGTTTTTTAAATGAGGGAGTGACGTGTAGCATGGCTAGGCATAGAATCCCCTTTTGGATGGTTACTCTAACATTAATTAATATTTTTCAATGGGAGCTTTGCATGAGATAGCTTTAAGCAGATAACTGGAGAGGAGAATTCATCAACTCTTATTATTTTGCCGTATTCGCTTATGCATATGTTTATCTCTATATATACATGTCTCTCTAGGTACATTTTTTTCCTGTGCCATATGAAAGTAAGTGATAAACATAACATTACACTGCAAATTTCAATATATGCTAAGGATAAAAACATTTATTTACGAAAACACTATTTTTCACATATTAAAAGTTATTAATTCACTAATATCATTTAATAGACAGTCTTGCATAATTTTCTTGCCTGAAGAAAAAACTTTAAGCATAGCTACTTATTTTAAACTCTGAAACTAATCAATATTTACTCCTTGCTTTGGTTATATTTGCCTTTAGTCTGTTTAAATCTAAAATACTATTTACCGAACTTTTAATTTGTTTGTTTTTAATAAAATTGACTTTTTAAAAACAGTCCAAGTAGGTTGCATTGTAGAGCATTCCATATGCTGTATTTGTGTTTCCTCATGCTTAGATTTATGTAAAAGGTTTTGGTAAGAACAGTCTTCAATACTTATAAGTGTTTTGTACTGCTTTACAACCAGAGACTTTCAATGTCAGGTTGTTCCACTATTGATGTTGCCACATATTATCATTTGACTAAGTTGGTGACTCTCATATCTCCTTATTATAATGGTACATGATTACCTTTGTTATAGTAACTATTCAACTGGATGAAAATATCATTCTTAAAGAAAGCTTTTTTTTGAAAAACCTTCTCTATATTTTGATAAAATAAGCTGTAGAATCCTGCAAATTATAAGAAGTATAATAGTTATGTGAGGTGAGGAATAGGGACATGTCCTGATATCATGTACTCCATTTGTGTTCTGGGTTGTTTGAGTCAATTTTATTATCTTAATAATCTTTAGGAGAGACTAATGTCAGAAAGACGGCTGAATAAAAGTTTCCAGCACTTGCCTTCTCACAGAAACATTAATTTGAACAATCATCCTTGAACAAAATTACCTTCAAAAAATTAAAGGATTCATGTGAGAGATCACTGCACCTGGAAGTGCACAAATAATAAAAGGTACATTGAAGAGAGTAGGAAGAACAGTTTCACATTACTTATGAGATTCCTCCCTCAAGCTCACACAGTGCAGCATTGAGAGAGATACCATCTGCAAAAGGAAAGGATAGTGAAGTGAGAATCTGACTTTACTATGTACCCCAGTGCCAGGCCTGCCTCAGTCAACTCTAGAGTCAGATTGGTCTTTGCAGCCCCAGTTTCCAGACCAGCCTCTGTGGGCCTAGGTGCCAGGCCCATCAGCCCACTGACCAAGGAACCAGGTCATCCTACTCTCAGACTCCAGTAACAAGCCCATCCTAGATCCTGCCAGCCAGTCTGCTCAGAATCTGTTGGAGATGACTAGTGAACAGCTCTCCCTGTAAAGACTGAAAAAGATGTCTACTTCTTTAAAGGCACAGACACCAATGCAAGACCGAAAGAATCACCAAGGAAAACATGACACGATCAAAGGAACAAAATAAACCACCAGTAACTTACCTTAAAGACACACTGCTTCACAAAAAATTAAAAATAATAATTTTAAAGAAGCTCATGAGCTACAGGAAAATATAAATAGGCAAATGGAATCTGAAAAATAATATATAAACAAAATCAGAAGTTCAACAAAGAGAAACCATAAAAAAGAACCAAACAGAAATTCTGGAGCTAAGTAACCAATGGCTGAACTAAACTTTCCAGAATTTCAACCGCAGACTCAAGAAGAAGAGAATCCATGAGCTCAAAGTCAGGTCATTTAAAATTACCTAGTCAAAGGGGAAAAAAGAATAAAAAAGAGTGAAGAAAATCTAAGGGGCTTATAGGACACAATAAAGCAAACCAACATAGACCCTATGAAATTTTCAAAAAAGCAGGAAAAAAAAAAAAAAAAGGAAAGAAAGCTTATTTTAAAACACACTGCCAGAAAACTACCCAGGATCACAGAAGGAAATGAACACCCAAGTTTATGAAGCCAAAAGAACCTCAAATAAATGTATCATAAGCAGGTTTTCAATGAGAAACATAATCAAATTCTCAAAAATCAAAGACAAAGTGAGAATTTCAAAAGCATCTAAAGAACAGCAACTCATCACACACAAAGGAATCTCTGTAAGATTGTAAGTGAATTTCTCAGCAGAAACTTTGCAGGACAGGAGAGAATAGGACGTGATATTCAAAGTGCCGAAGGAAAAAAAATTGCCAACTAAGAATGCTCTACCCATCAAAATTTTCCTCCAGACATAAAGGAGACAGAAGGGCTTTCCCAGAAGAAAAGCTGATGGAGTTCATTACCATTTGAACTATCTTACAAGAAATACTAAATGGAGTTCTTTATATTGAAAGGAAAGGATGCTAACTAACAACATAAAAACATATGAAAGTACAAAACTCACTGTAAAGTTAAGGATAGAGTAAAATTTACAATGGTCTGATATTGTAATGATGGTATATAAATCACTTTACCTGTAGCATAAAAGTTGAAGAACCAAAAGAATAAAAAATAACCATAGCCACAATAGTTTCTGAATAGATACACAATATAAAAAGATATAACTTGTGACAGCAATCACATAAAATGAGAAGGGAGGAAAAGTTAACATGTAGAGTTTTTTTTTTTAATGTGGTTGAAGTTCAGTTGTTACCAGCTTAAAATAGACTGCTATAACTATAAGGTGTTTTATGTAAGCCTTATGGTAACCATAAGGAAAAAGCCTGTAGTAGATACATCAAAGATGTATCAAAGATACTACTACAAAAATTCATCAAATCACAAAAGAAGACAGCAAGAGTAGAAGAAAGGAACAAAGGAATGACAAAACAGTGAGAAAAAATAAACAAAGTAGAAATAGTACTTACCCCACTATAATTACTTTAAATAGTAAATGAATTAAATTATCCAATCAAAAGACAGTGGCTGAATGGATAAAAGGCAAGATCCAAGTATACTTTGCCTATAAAACCTCCTTTACCTATAATAACATATTACCTTTAAGAACATATTGATGAAAAAAGATACTCCATGCAAATGACAACCAAAACAGAGCAGGGATGACTCTACTAATATCAGGAAAAATCAACTTGAAAAAAGTAAAAAGTGAATAGCAATATTTTCAGCAATAGATAGATCATCGGACAGAAAATCAATAAGGAGTAGTAGACTAGAACAACATTACGGAACAAATGTACCTAATGCACATGTGTGGGCCATTCCACCAAGCAGGAGCAAAATACACATTCTTTTCAAGTGTACATGGAATATTCCCCAAGATAAGTTTATATCTTAGGGGGCAAACAAGTCTTAATATACTTAAGAAGACTGAAATTATATCAAGTATCTTTTGCAAACACAATGATATGAAACTAAAAACCAATAGCAAGAGGAAAATTAGAAGATTTACAAACCTGACACACCTGAACAACCAATGGGTCAAAGAGAAAATTAAAAGGAAAATTTTAAAAATATGTTTTGACAAACAAAATAGAAACACAACCTGCAAAATCTTATGGGATGCAGCAAACTCAGTTTTGTGAGGGAAGTTTATATTGATGATAAACAGCCACATTAAGAAAACAGAAAGATCTCAGATAAACAACCTAACTTTATACCTCAAAGAACTAAAAACAAAAGGAACAAATTAAGCCCTATATTACCAGAAGGAATAAAATAATAATGAGGGAAAAATACGTGAATTGGAGACTAGAAAAACAATTAAAAAGATTAATAAAACAGAGGTTTTTTTTTTTGAAAGAAGCAAATATTCAAATAAAATATAATGGAAGAGGAGACATTGCAATTAATACCACAGTAATACAAAAATACAAAGTATTATAAGAGACTGCTATGAACAATTATATGCCAACAAACTGTATAGCCTACAAGAAATGGAATAATTCCTAGGAATGTATAAAAATTGAATAATGAAGAAATAGAAAATCTGAACAGATCAATAATGAGTAAAGAGATTGAATCAATAATAAAATAACCTCACAAGAATGAAAAGGACCTGGCTTCACTGGTGAATCTGAAAAACATTTAGAGAATAAATATCAATTTTTCCAAAACTCTTCCAAAAAAATTGAAGAGAAAGGAATACTTTCATACTCATTTTATGAGGTAGCATTACTCTGAAACCAAAGCCAGACATGAATACCACAAAAGAAAACACTAACAGGCCAATATCCCTGATAAGCATATCTGTAAAAATCCTCAACAAAATATAAATTAAAAGGATTATATACCATATAATTTAAAGGATTATATACCATGATCAAGTGAAATTTAACCTTAGGATGCAAGGATGATTAAACATATGCAAATCAATAAATGTGACACACCACATTAACAGAATCATCTCAATAAATACAGAAAGGGCACTTGACAAAGCTCAACATTATTTCATAATAAAAAAAATCTCAATGAACTCGGTGTAGAAGACAGGCACCACCACATAAAGGCTTTGCATGACAAATCCACAGTTAACATACTCACTGGCGAAAGTTGAAAGCTTTGCTTCTGACATTAGGAATCAGACAAGGATGCTGACTTTTGTCACTTCTAGTCAATATAGTACTGGAAGTCTTAAACAGAATAGTTAGGTAAGAAAAAGACAAGAGTCATTCAAATAGGAAAGAAAGAAGTAAAATTGTCTCTCTTTGCAAATAGCATAGCTTTATATATAGAAACCGTAAGGACACCACCAAAACTCTGTTAGAACTAATAAGTGAACTCAGTAAAATTGCAAGATACAAAACCAACATATGAAAATTAGCTGTGTTTTCATACATTAACAACAAACTATCCAAAAAATAAAGAAAACAATTCCATTTAGAGTCGCATAGAAATAATTAGGAGTAAGTTTAACCAAGGAAGTGAAAGATCTGTACAATAAAAATTATAAACATTGATGAAAAATTTGAAGAAGACATAAATGAATGTAAAGATATCCTATATTCAAGAACCGGAAGAATTAATATGGTTAAAATGCCCATGCTATCCAAAGCAATCTACAGATTTGATGGAATCCATATCAAAATTTCAACAACATTTTCCAAAGAAATAGAAAAATATCCTAAAATCTGTATGAAACCACAAAGACCCCAAAATATACAAAGAAATCTTTAGTGAAAAGAATAAAGCTAGAGGCAACACACTACCTGATTTCAAAATATAGTACAAAATTAAAATAATCAAAATAACATGGTACTAGCATAAAAGCAGTCATATAGACTAATGAAACACAATAGAGAGCCCAGAAATAAACCCATGTACGTAACAGTCGATTGATATTTGACAAAAGTGCCAAGAATACACTATGGGGCAAGGATAAGTTCTCAATTAATGGTGCTAGGAAAACTGGATATCCACATACAAAATAATAAACTTGAGTACTTTTGTCATACCTATATATAAAAACTCAACTCAAAATGGATCAAATACTTAAATGTAGGACATGAAACTGAAACTACTGGAAGAAAATCTGGGGAAAAGATCCATGACATTGGTTTGGATAAAGATTTATTGGCTGTAACCTTAAAAGCACCCGCAAAAAAAGGAAAAATAGACAAATTGAATTACACTGATACAAACGGGAGACAGGGAAATACTCAATAAAGAGAGATTTTACCCAGCAAAGGCCCCACTCAAGCCTGATGGGCAAAAGGGCCTGAATAGATATTTCTCAAAAAAAAAAAAAAAAGACACCCAAATGGCCAATAGGTATATGAAAAAATGCCCAACATTACTAATCATCAGGAAAATGCAAATCAAAACCACAATGAGATATTGCCTTACACCTATTAGGATGGCTATGATAAGAAAGACAAAAGATTACAAGGTAGTGGTGAGAGTGTAGAGAAAAGGGAAAAGGGAAATCCTAGAATATAAGTTGAGGTAACCATTATGAAAAACTGTATGGAGGGTCCACAAAAAAATTAAAATAGACCTACCTTATGATTCAACAATCTCACTTCTGGGTACATATTTAAAGCAAATGAAATCAGTATGAAAAAGAAACATCTGCACTCTCACATTCATTGCAGCATTCTTCATAATAGCCAAAATACGGAATCAACCTATGTGCCAGTCAATAGATGAATGGAGAAAGACAATGTGGTACGTACACAATAGAATATTATTCAGCCTCAAAAAAAGAAAGAAATCTTGTCATTTGTGACAACATGGAAGAATCTAGAGGACATTTTGCTAAGCGAAATAAGCCAGGCACAGGAAGACTGCATGACTTCACTTATATGTAGAATCAAAAAGAGTAAAGCACATAGAAGAAAAGGGTAGAATGGTGGTTGCTAAGGACTGAGGGGTGGGGAAATGAGGAGATGTTGGTCAACGGGTTTCAGTTATGCAGGATAAATAAGCTCTGGCGATTTAATGTGTAGCATGGTGACTATAATTAATAATATTATGTTGCATACTAGAAATCTGTTAAGAGAGTTCATCTTAAATACTGTTACCACACCAACAAATGGTAACCATATTAGTTGATGGATATGTTAATTAGCTTAATAGTGGTAACACTTTCACAATGTATACATATATCAAAACATCACATTAAATATATATGTAATGTCTCCTGACTTTCAAAGATATCTGTGATAGATCTCTTGAGTTTACTTAAAACAAAACAAAACATCACATATCCATTCCCCAGTCACTCTGGGCCAATGAGTAGCCTGTTGTGGGATATTGTGAAAAGTTGCTCTATAACCAATCCCAACATAGCCAAAGACTTTAGTGTATAAAAGGAAATCAATTGACTCATTTTATTCTGTATATATATTAGAAAGCTGGATTTTAGAAATTATTTTTTAGAAAATAATATATCAACATCAGGGGAAGCAAAATAAATCATCCACATTTATATTATCTAGTCTCAAAAGCACAAAGGTTCTTATGTGCTCAGTGTCCTCAGTATTAAGAAGGCATGTTTGGGATCCAAAGAGCTGAGTGTGTGACAGTGAGCAAGTTCTGGGTTACTTTTACTACTACTTGCTTAAAAAACAGAAATAATGTTTGTTATATCACAGGGTTACTATAAAAATTAAATGAGACAGTGTCCTTGATGAGTATAACATAGTGCTTGAATATGTCCTAGCAAGTGTTCACTGAATCACTTTTATTTTTGTTTTTAAGATGGGATCTCACTCTATTGACCAGAATGGAGTGCAGTAGCACAATCACAACTCACTGCAAGCTCAAAGTGCTAGACTTAACCGATCCTCCTTCCTTAGCCTCTGGATTATCTAACATTACAGGTGTGTGCCACCATGCCTGGGTAATTTTGTGTGTGTAGAAATGGGGTTCTCACTATGTCCCCCAGGTTGGTCTTGAATGCCTGGCATCAAGTAATCTTCCTTCCTCTTCCTCCGAAAGGGTTAAGATTACAGGTGTGAGCCACCACACACAGCCTTTTGTTTTTTTTTTAATCATAGTTTGTATTGTAAAAATATAGCCATTTTTACAAAACTGGAAAAAGAGTATACAATTTTAAGAAGGTATTAGTCTTTTTCCTATTTCAAATACAGGCTTACATATAATTATAAGCAGTAAATTTGGCATTTTCCTTGTCTTAGTTTGGCTTATTGAATAGCTAATGATCATTGTAAGACCAAATTTCAAAACAATTTGCATTGTAGTTTGATTTACACACGACCACCTGCATCTTTCTATATTCTCATCTTCACAATGAAATTAATAATGCCTTGTTTTTTACACACCTGTGGAAATATCAAGAGTGGTAATTCTGTTTTAGAAAAAAATAAGCTATTAAGAGTTGCTAATTTTCTAAACAAATAGAAAATTGCTATTTATTTCTCAGAAAATACAACAATACCACAAGGAATCAAAACAAAATTGGACTGTGCAATTTAATATCCATGTTCAAAAGAGACTGGAGATTGGTAATTTGGATTCTTTGAATAGTGACTAGCCTTCCAAACAAAATAGTGTTCAGGGATTCTTGACAGTTTTGGAAATTTATATTCTAAGTGGCTTACAGTAAAAAATATGAATCCAGGGTGTATATGATCTGAATTAGTCTTTTGGAAGTGATGGCATGATATGCAGATGAGGGAGAAGATATAGGGGAGCCTGGGTTTGCAGTGGTAGCGCTGCCACCATAGTTGCTGATTAAGAGATAGAGAAACAAATGGGTCTGTCTTCAACTGAACTCATGGGGCTGGATGGAACAAAGAAAGGATATATTTTTTTTCACCTTTCCCTCCTGTTTCATGTTTTTCTTTCTGACCTGTGCCCAAGGATATCAGTGCTTAAACATATTAAGATACAGACATCAAGACTGACATCTCAACGTTGTTATCTTCACCAGCAAGCAAAGCCAGATGACGTTGGTGGTGTGGCTGCACCCAGAGCTATGGAGCTGTATCTCCTGGTGTCATCGGAAAGTGTCAGAGCTATGTGGTAATGCAGTAGTTATTTGTTGAAGCATTAAGGAAGAGGCATATGAGTTAGTCCTACTATTATCTTGCAAATCAATTGCTTATGAAAACGTTGATGGCGTGATCTGCATGTGTACCTGAATAATGCTAAAAAGGCTGCTGCTCTGAAAGTTCCAGAAGCATCCTCTGACTGCTACCAAGATATCCAAAAGAATACATGTGGGGTATTAACGTTATTGATAATGATGGTGAAATTTTTAATCAAAATGTTTTATCTAATCCATGTACTTGTCAATTACTGGAGGATTTTCATGCGTGGGAAATGTTAGGATTTCAGATTTTGTAGTAATATGAATAATTATTGTGCATATATCTTGGGAACATAGAAATGTGTATGATAATTGCATTTGGAAGTAGTTGAGAAATTGTTCAAGGCACTGATTTAGTGATCCCCTAAGTCAAGGGTAAGCTGGAAAATTGAGTCTAGCTTTGAAAACCTTTTTGATTTTGTTGGTGCTAGGGAGTATAGGGCCTAGGTTTATACAGAAAGCTACCAGCAAGTTAAGTAGTGAAATTTGGGCATTATGTCAAATAGCTTAGTTACTAGATAAGAGTACCCAAAAACTTAAATGCTTAAGACAATAACAACGAATTATTTGGCTCATAAACTGTGGGTCAAAAGTTTGGGCTGGGCTTCACTGGGTGGTTCTTCTGCTTTTGGGGTCAGTTCTATCACACGTCTATATTCAGCTGCTAGGTTAGCTGAGTTGACTCCTGAGGATGGCCTTCAGCAGTGACAGTTAACTTCTCCACACAGTTTCTCATCCTCCAGCAGGGCAGCTCAGGTTTCTCACAAGGCAGATGGGCAAGCGGACATGTATGAGACACATTGTGATCTTGGGTTGGAAGAGGCACAACATCACTTCTACCCTATGTTATTCACCAGAGAAAATCACAAGTCTATCCAGATTCAAGGAGTGTGAAACTAGACTCCAACTCAAAATGGAAAACACCTCAAAGTCACATTATAAAGACTGTGGCTTAGAAAGGAAAATATTGTGGCCATTTTTATAGCTTATCATAGACCTCCTTCAGGTGACTGAAGTTTAGTTTGGTCTGTGTTAGCCAGGCTCTTTCAGGTCTATTAAAAAGACAACCAACCTTTTGGGCTATTATTATTGGATCAGTCTTGCTCTGTCATCCAGAATGGAATGCAGTGGTGTGATCTCGGCTTACAGCAGCCTCGACCTACTATGCTTGGGTCATCCTCCCACCTCAGCTTCCCCAGTAGCTGGAATTATAAGTATGTACCACAATGTCCAGACAAACTTTTTGGACGTTTTATAGAAACAGGTTTTTGCCATGTTGCCCAGGCTGGTGTCAATTTCCTGGATTCAAGCATTCTGCCTGCCTCAGCCTCCCAAAATGTGAGGATTACAGGTGTGAGCCACTGAACCCAGCCTACCTAACTTTATTCTAACGATCTCCCAGGAATGGGGAAATACTAGTGGTCTAATATTGATTTCTAACAAAATCCATTAATGGGTGTAGAGGTCATGTCCTTTAAGGTAGTATAAAACAGTTCCATGAGTTAGATATTTTGGAACAATCAAGAGTTTTAAGATGGATCCAAAAATTGGAAAGATCAAAAACAAATAGTTAAATTGTAGCTGAAGCCAGCTGGTGTTCTTGGGCAGTGGGGATGAGCTGAGCAAGTCATAATGTATTTAGAAATAAGAGGTGGGGTGGATATTGCCATGCATGATTCTCTTTTGAATCTGTACAAAATGATTCATGCTCATTTTTTATATTTAATTTTGCCTACAAGCTAGGTAAAATAAATAGCAGTGAAATGTAATGTTTTGAAATAATCCCATAGTTTTCAAGTGCTCTTGAGCAATAGAAAGCAACAGGGCTCTATATGCTTTTCTCAGACTTAATACTTACTGTTTATGCTGCCTAGAACAGTTTTCTTTAATTGATACTTGGCTTGATATCCTTTTAAATTATTAAAATTGGAAGCACTCGTTAAATAAGAGATTAAAAGACATGGTAGACACAGCTAATTATTAAAGGCCCAAGAAGGGACATGAAATGCATTTTATCTGACGCTTTAGTGGATTGTTAAAGTAAATGAATGGTTTAGTGATAAACCAGTCAGAGTTAATCAATTGAGCAAAGCTACAGGGAAGCTATTTGAGTCCAGATTTGAAGGGTTTATAAGTAATCATAGAGACTTACAGCTGCTCCCTACTTCTTTAATTTTAGACTCTTGAGCTGCTAATTGGTCAGGAAATTGGGTCTAAGCTCTAGAGTGGTGACTAGAGGAAGGCAGCTTAGGGGTCTTTGTGGGGAAGGTCAGCATCGGTAACCATTAGCAGATCTGAAGTCAGAGGGAATTCTTTTGTGGCACACTGTGATTTAAAGGCTGTCATCATTCTGGAGACAAAGCTCTGAAGAGGCCTTTTTTCAACTTCCTCACTTCCTGAACTTCTCAACCTCTCAACTGCTCCCTTAACTTCCAAATAATAAGCAGTGTATTATTTTTGCCGGCTTACTAAGAGGGAATACTGGTTGTTGACACAGCCACTGCTGGCCAATGAGATTAGTAACATGATACAGAGATTTTCACTTAGAAGTCACTGGCTCAACATGGCTCAGACAGGTAATGACTTAAAGTTATTCTGACCTGACAGCTGTTTAGAGGCCCATTTGAAGTGAACAACTTCTCAGTGTGCTTCCAGACAGGGGACACGTTGCTGCTGTGGATTGCAAAATGTCATCTCTGTTGGAATCTTACATTGCAGTAAGGCTCAGTGTTGAGTCATCATCACCAAGGCTAAAACAACGTGTTCCCTAGAATTAGGAACATTTGGCTGGCTTTTGTGTAAAGGTTTTGAGCCTTGTGGAAAAATAATATTGAGTTAGTTTCTCCCCAGAGTCAGAATCACTCTACTTACAAGCTTAATACCATTAACTAGTTCAAGACGCCAGGGCACCGTTTAATGCATTACCAACAATCTACTGAACCTTCAGAGAAGAAACATTTAATGTCCTGTCCTTGGGCCTTCAGCAATTAGCCACGTCTATCATGCTTTTCAATTGCTTATTTAATGAACATCTCTGATTAGAAATAAGTGTCTGCCAGCCACCTAAGGAGTGATTTAGGCACTAGAAAAGATAGGGTTCAGAGGTTTTAAATCACCAAGGACTCAGTAATTTCCAGCTTCATAAAATTCATGTTGAAAATGCACATAGTTCAAAGAAAACAGGCTAAGCAGATTGCAACAGAAAGCATGAGAGTAGAATGGGATGGCAATTAGGGAAATGGAATATGACACATTAGTTAATAATAAAACTTTGTTTAAAAACTGCATGCTTTTAAAGTGGCTATGACAGAAGGACATACTCTTAACTGCAGAGTTTCTAGTCTTTGAGCGTAGCTCTTCTAATCATGTGCCTGCATTTACATCAAGGACTCTAAAACACTTTTTGCGACATAACATTTCTTTTCACTGTTTGGTGATTGCCATTATATCCAATGCATGCCTATTGCAAGAAACTTAATAACTTATTTCCGATTTTATATCAAACTTTGTGCTGATGCTAGTGCAAAGTGTGCAGTTTCACCTGTGTGGTTGATTTCTTATGTTTAATCTTTCTAAATTATGATCTTTCAAATCTTATTATGTATCCTCTTTTATGTATTCTTGTCTTACCTTCATAGCTAATCCGTACTTCCTTGGAAGGCAGAGCACATTTCTTTCCTTTCCTTTATACACCCTCACACTGCTTATACACCCTCACACCCGGCACACACGTGCTGAGAACATGGTCGGTGGCTGATGAATGAATTTTTAAAGTCTTTTGAGCTCCTTTGGACATAGGATTAAATTACTGTCATGACTGTTATTGCTGTTTGCCACACAGCCCTAAGTTTAAGGCAGGAGGAGAGACTGATTCTTCTCAACCTCCACCCATCCTATTTATGGACACAAGGCATTGCTACAGAAAGCATGTGCCCTGAGAGTTCCCAGTGTGCCATGTTTTGGCAGTCTTATGTCTTAAGTTTTTGAGAATTCATAAACTAGTATAAAAGTGTTGTGAGCTAAATGTTGTACAAGATGAGTGCTTTAAACATAGAGAAGCCAAAGGAACGAGGATCTAGAGCACTCATTTTAGTCATACTGCCTTTCCTAGGAAAGCAGATAATTTCTTCATTTATTTTGTTCCTTCTTTATTCAGTACATGTGTTGCAGCAGGGATTCTGTGCTGTGGTGAATGTAGAATCCTGCATCTTTGATGTCACCCTGAGCTGATGATGCAATGATGTCTAATATATTTCTGTGTTTTATTAACTGTGTTAAAAGGATGTTTTCAATTTTCTCTGGACTTCTATTCATCTTTTTCTCTTCTCTCTCACCCACCAGAAACCAAATTATAACATAAGGACTTCTATACATCCTTTAAAACTTTTCTCATACTTTATTTTCCTTGCGATACATTTCCCCAGCTTTCTAATCAACAATTGTTAATTTACTTGCCTTAGTTCTAATAAAACTTTGGTTTTGGCTTTGCTATTGTAAATGTTTTATTGATTTGTAAATCTGTGCTTCTTTACTAGTACATGAACTGTTGAGTGGCAAAAATGAAGTCTGTAATTATCATTTTATCAATGCTTCCTTCTCTATTCTCTTCCTTCTCAGTGCCAGGGATATATACAGAGCCACATAATATTCAATAAGCATTGTAATGTGTACTGAATTTGGGAAAAAAATAGGATTTTCTCTAAAAATTTCAGAGGAAACATGATTCAGCATTGATACCAAAATTGTAGTTTATTTTCTGTTGAAAATAATCTCACAGTTAATGGGAAGTTGTAATGTGATTATTGCAGATAAACTAATGTAATATATAAAATGCCTCTAAATGTAATACTATTCTAATAAATTTCACTACCAAATTATATAATTAATATTGCCAGTTTTCAGGATGGTTGAGGAATAACAAAAATTGTAATGAACTTGTAATAATTTAATTAAGATGACGGCTTAGAAGCTACTCATATGACAAACCTATCATAAGATAGTTTTAGAGGATGAAAAACTAAACCTATTAAAAATAAACCTAGTAGAATGGGTAAGGAATTGCTATGTAGAAAAAAGCCCAAGAAATAGGGTGTTTTGGTTATCACTAAATTCACTCTTATGTTGATAACTGTAATACTTTGTTAGAAAAGCAATGCATGGAGTTGGCTTGCTTAATTTCCTCAAGTCTAAACTCTATAACACATCATTCATGAAGTGACTTTGGTAGCTTAATGACGTGCTGATGCTCAGTGTGTTCTCCTGGACCACCAGCATTTGCATCCCCTGGGAGTTTGTTGAAAACACAGACCCCAGAGCACCTCTCCAGACCTTTGCATCAGTAGCTTCATTTTAACAAAAGTCCCAGGTGATTCTCATGTACATTAAAACTGAGTAGCACTGTCTTAATGTATGCCATTGAAATAAGTATGATGATTATGGAAGATTAAGTCCATTAGAACAAATAATCAATTGTCATTGTCTTCCAAGACAAAAGGACATACCTATTTAACACAACAGCTTTCTGGATACCTTTTACTAGAATAGTAGTTTTTATCTGAAAATAATTTTATATCTTCTGAAATTTATTGTACAGAATACCAAGTAGTCCAGTTAAAATAACAATTTTTTTCATTTCATTCTGTCAAGAAGTGACATTTTCAACCAAAAGTTTTTAAAAATAAGAATATTTATCAAAGTTTGCTGGCTAGCATCTTTAATTTAGGTATTAATATTTTAGTCTGCCCAAGCAGTATTTACGGAGCAGGTAATTTAGACTTGTGATATGCATAGAAAGTCCTGCTCCAGGGGTATACAAATGTACTGGATTATCAGGGAAACATTAGGAGTTAAATGTCACGTTGACATCTGGGCGTTTTTGATTGGAAAGGCTACCTGAGTGAATGGTCCACAGTTAGATCATGTTTTTCTTCTATTGTTGTAACTGTTAGTTTCATTCAGATTTTATTCGAATCCTAGGTTATAAGTATTCATGCAGTTTTCTACACAAAAACCATGTTAGACATCATAAAAACCAAAGTGTGGACTCAGTAATGAAACCTGGCAAAACCTGCTTTTTTGCTTTCTTTCATTTTGCATTTTTTTTTAAATGAGAATCTTTGTTGGAGAAACTTCCATGTGCTTTATTTGTCTCTAATGTGAAGTGAGGAGCAATACTAGGCAGTATGATTCTAGGGCCTGTTAATGAGGGTAAATACCAATTGCTCAGTCCAAATGTAAAGATATTTGGCTTTAGAATTTTCAGAGCATCAAATAAACCAGTGGTGTTAAAGCCATTTTATTCTGATTGTTACAAAACTACTTCCATTCCCCACTGGCAGCTCAAACAGCTTTCTCTGGGAAGTCCTCCTGTTAAATACTTATTTCCCCCCTTCCCCACCCCAACCCTAAATCAATCAAACACATGAAACTTCTTAGGTTCATTCCCTACTAATGTCCAAGTCCAGCCCTATCTAATTGCAGTAATGGAGATTTACTTTTGAGCTATTCTGAGGGATGGTTTTATCTACTGGGCAGCAGAGACCCTTTCATGCAGCAGCAAAATATAAATATCCCAATATACCCTTTTCATTCTCCTTTCCTCCCAGGGCCCAGAGCTTGAGATCAGATCAACTCAAATCTCTTAGAAATAGTGCTTTCTACTGGCAGTTATTATTTTGTTCATTTTTAAAGTTACCTTAATTTTTTTTTCTCTCCTTGTTGCACTAACAGCCTGAGGCATCCAGAAATACAAACCATCCCAAAACACATCCAGACATTTTCTTGTCCTGCCTTATGTTTGTATTTTTGACTGTTTGAAAATTAAGAGATGTTGATTTCAAAGTGTTTTTTCTAAGTTTCTCAAATATTTAAACAATTTTTACACACTTTTTTTCAAATTTCCCCTTTCTCTCTGTTTGTAATAAGATTAATTATGTGAGGTGCACCACTGCTTATCCCCATGAAAGAAAATCTAAAACGAGGGATTTCGGCTTCAAGAAGGCTATTTTGTCCTGTTTCCGATGTTCTAAAGGGATTAATTTACCATATCGTATAGCCCTGGAAGACTGTGATAATTGAAAACATCCATATTCATTGCATGTTCAAAGGGATCTGTCTGACTTTGTAATGTAAAAAGTGCATTTTTAACCTGAACGGGGACCTGCATCTGCTATTGCTTAATCCTATTAGTCCGACAGTTCCAAAGCTTTAGTGTATAATCATTAGCTTGTGTTAATCCTGAGACATGCCTCCAGCTTCAGCCTGCCAGAAGGAATCCCTGCAGGGAAAATGTGGAGGTGCTGATAGCACAACACCAACTAATCTTATCTTAAATGCTAGCAGCAGCCTCTATCTGTGATAGCCAGGGAATTAAAAACAAATTTTTTATGGGTATTGGATAGCAGGGTGTTCCTAACCACATCCCCCACCCACCAGCCTCTCCCTCCCCCCTTCTCTCTCTCTCTCTCTCTCTCTCTCTCTCTCATTTTCTCTCTCTCTCTCTCAGAGCTTTTTCTTTGCCCTTGTTTCCCTAGATTCTTTGTTACGGTGATACTAGTGATGACAGAACAGGATGAATGGAAAGAGGGTGGGCGAAGAAACATTTAAGATACTGTTTCAGAACGAGCTGTTTACTTCCTGCGGGTGTGTAGGCTGTGGCAGTCTTCATCTCTGTTGCTCTTCCCATCAGAGAAGATGGCCTTGGAGACCGTGCCGAAGGACCTGCGGCATCTGCGGACCTGTTTGCTGTGTTCACTGGTCAAAACTATAGACCAGTTTGAATATGACGGTTGTGACAATTGTGATGCATATCTACAAATGAAGGGTAACCGAGAGATGGTATACGACTGCACCAGCTCTTCCTTTGATGGAATCATTGCGATGATGAGTCCAGAGGACAGCTGTGTCTCCAAGTGGCAGTGAGTCAGTAACTTTAAGCCAGGTGTATATGCAGTGTTAGTCACTGGTCGCCTGCCCCAAGGAATCGTGCAGGAGCTGAAAAGTTGAGGAGTGGCCTACAAATCCAGAGACACAGATATAAAGACCTAGCAGGATGCAGGCCTGCCAGCGTCTTTGCTCTCCACCTCTTGTCTCTGCCTATTTTTTGTTCTGGAACTAAATGGGCAGAACTTCAAATACTTCCTGCCCTCCAATTCAGACTAAGCCGACTGTTGAGAAAGCCGCACATCATTTTATCATTTTTTTCTTCCTTGAACTACAGGTGGGAGTGGGAGGGATTTGGGTTGGTGGATTAACAGATGGAATTGAGGAGAGAGTAGGATGCTGATTTTCCTACCCATGGCCCAGGGCTGCACCTTGCCCATGCTGAGGACTCTAGGTTAAATATCAATAAATATGAATCTCTAGAAAGTTAAAAAAAAAAAAAAGATACTGTTTCAGCAGTGGAAGCTCCTTGCTAAATCACCTAGGATACTTGCCAGGTCTATCACTTTTATTCCTTGACGTCAGAAAGTGAAGCCAATCCTGTCCTTTGTACTGCTGTGGATTATAAAGTAAGATGACAAAATTTATCTTACAGTCATCACCCCTCCCATAACATGGCCTCCTGAGAGTCTAAGATCTAGGTCCCCAGATACTGATACAAGCTTGCCTGAGTAGAAAGGTAAGCTGCCATAGAGTGGCGAGGCTAGCAGGTGAGGATTTCATAGGTGGGGAAGAAAATGGCCATGGGGGATTTTGGGAGTAGAAGGAAGTGTGAGTTCGGGGGTGCTGTAAGAGGTATATAGAAATGTTACTGAGTAGAGTTTAAAGTTGTGTGTTTTAGACACAGCTGAAATACAGTTGAAGTAGAACACCAGTCAGGGGTACTGTCACTTTGGAAAGGAGGATTCCTACGGCGTGAAAGAGAATATTTAGCCATTTATGTAACAGGTGTTCATTTAGCATTATTTATTGATCGCTAAATTAATAAATTTAGAACTTAGAGTGGTGGCCTAGACACAGTTAGTAAACGAATAAACAAAGAGAAAATAGGCACAAAATAAACCATTATACACTCTAATAAATTCTAAAGAGATGTGGTCCATATCCTTATAGCTCTTTGCCTGGATGTTGTAAATTCAGCTTGTCATTGGTAAAATGACCTCTAAGGAGGCTTGCTGACAGTGCCATGGTCTTCCTTTTCATGTAATTTATCAAAGTTTATTCACCTCCTCAAGAGGTGTATAATCATTAGCTGGAAATAGCCAGAGGTTGCACTCTTTCTTTACCCATCTAAGTTTACCCCTTATTAATTAAAGTTTAGAGGTATTTCTAACGGTATGAATTCTGGCAACATCATGTAGACACAGTGCAACTGATAATTAAATAATATGATTTTACTTACAGTGTTTTCTGTTGTGTGGTGGTTCTTCTTATATTGGTGGGATGTGAGATAAACACATTTTGCTCTAATATTTACATATGCCCTATTATAGATACCTTCTATTTATGACAATGATTTGAAGTTTCTCTTTCAAATTCACTTAACTAAAGATAGTGATTTGTCTTAGAAATATTAAGTGAGTTATGAATGGTATAGAAGCTGTAAATGTATGGCAAAAATATTGAGTATGGGACTTGGATTTCTTAGCATATCAGCAACTACACTGCAAAAATACAACTTTTTTTTTTTTTTTTATAAAGTAGTGATGATGCAGGATTTGTTGTTCCTTAGCTCAGGTGAGTTTGGGTTCTTGTCTCAGGACCAGGAAAAAGTAGGCACGAGGACACTCAAAGAGTGAGCAAGACGGGAAGTTTTATTGAGTGATAAAACGGATGTTAGCAGGAAGGGGACAAGGGGGTGGTTCCCCTACCTAAAGGCAAGGCAGGAGAGTTCTCAATATGGGTGCGCCTGGGGCTTTTTATGGGCTCAGAATAGGGAGTGTGTGCTGAATGGTTTGTGAGTATGCAAAAAAGTTCAAAGTGAAGATGCCACTCAAAGGTGGACATGACAGTGTAGCAAACCAATTAGGAAAGGGTAGGGTATGCAAAATAGGTAAAGGATGGAGCTCAATCAGAGGAAAGTACACCAAACGGGAAGGTGGGTTCTCAAACCAGTTGGAGGATTTAACTTATAGCTTGGCTTTCAGGCATTAAACTGTCCTGGCTTGGAGGTGGGGTTTTGCCAGGGACCAGCTCCTATCTGCCTATGCATTTGGTTGCCTCCTGTCGCTGTCAGTAAAGATTCGTAATTCTCCAGTCTTAACTGTGAAGGAAAGAGTCGTTGCACTTTCTGTAGACACATACAGCTGCCTTGGTTGAGTAAGCTGGTCCGTCAGGTAACATGCAGTTTGAGTTAGAGTTTGATTAGAGTCACCAGTTGCAATAGACTGAATGTTTGTGTCCCATCAAAATTCATACATTGAAATCCTAATGCACACCTGATATTAGGAAGGGGGGCTTTTGGGAGCTAATTAGGTCATAAGGTTGGAGCCATCATAAATGAGACTAGTGTCTTTATAAAAGATATCCCAGAGAGCTCCCTGGTCCTCTCTTCTTCATGTGAGGACACAGCAAGAAGTTGGCCATCTGAAACTGGAAAAGGGCCCTCAACAGAAACTAACCACGCTGGCCCCCTGACCTTGGACTTCCCAGCTTCCAGAACTCGAAAAATAAGTTTTGTGTTGTGTTTAAACCATCCCAGTCTGAAGTGTCTTGTTATAGCAGCCAGAACTAAGAAATCACTTTGAACTTCGTTGCAAGTAAGCTGCCTTGACAAGATCAAAGCTGATAACAATGAAGAAGAGATTCTTGGATGTATATATGGAAGGACAACTGAAAAATAAGCGGTTTCTTTTATTTTGGTTAATTTTGATTCATTCATTTGTTAATTTTAGTTTCCCATAGCAAACACAATTATATATTAATCACCTTTTTATTATAGTTCCCAAAGGACATAAAAGTAGGTTTTTCTCTAGCTCCTAAATACTGCCTTTCTACTCCTGATATTATTGCCTTGAGGACAACTGCAAACATATAGCAGAATTCATCACACAGAATGTCTTAGAAGAAATCCACTGTATCATTTATTTCTTTGCCTCCAAGAACATGCCAGGAAAACCCCCTATAATTAGATTTTAGGTGTCATCTAAACAAGAATCACCAAATTATTAATCTTGATGTTTCACTTTTCACTTCCTCATACATCCTTACTTTGCTGCTCCATTGAAAGGGGCTTCTTAGAGTTTATAAAATTAAAAATCTGTAATTAGATTTACTCAGATGATCAGTGTGCCACTCAATCAGTTAATACTTATTCAACATGATCCCTGCCATGTGCCTTGCTAGAAACTGAGCATATAAAGATGTAAGACAGGGGCTCTGCCCTCCAGGAACTTACTCTTTAATAGAGGAGAGAGGGTATCTACACATCTACTTTTTATAAAGGGTAGAAAGTGTAAATACGGGGATTTTGCAGGACTGAATATTGTTCCCAGCTTGAGAGACAAGGAAGTATTCCATATCAGTGGTTGCCAGCCTTGAATTGCAGATTAGAATCATGAGAGAGCACCAAAAAAAAAAAAAATCAGTGTTTGGACCTCACCATCAGAGATTCTGACTCAAGTAGTTTTGCTGGGGCTCCATTATCACCGTGTTTTAAAAACTCCCTGTGATTTTTAATGTGCATCAGGGGACGAAAACTGGTCTTCTAAATACTTATCAGTATGAACTGGATGGTTTTGAAAATTTTTAAGGGTAAGACATCATATTTTAAATTAAAAAGAAAATGCCTTGATGGGATATCCTACATAGATTTTGTATATTCTCAGAGTTGATATGAATCAATTTATTTAAAATACTTCATCAAACAAATGTTTTCGTTTGTGAGATTGTTTCACTGTATATTTTAACAAATTATATTAATTTGTTCCTTATAGGAACCTTGGTTCCTATAAGGCACTGCATGCAACAATAACATTAATTAGCACATTGAAACAGAAGGTAAAAAATATTGCTCATTTATAATGGATATAGATTTTATCTGCTTTTGAATGTGAATTTGCAAAGAGGCAAAGTTTTAATATTTCTTCAATACTCTAAAAATTGATCAATATCATTTGAATTCTTTTCAGTTCTACTTTTTCTTCCATATGGAATCCTCTGCTCTTAATGCAGGTCTTAGGCCTAATTTTCATAGTAGAAAAGCTACCATAAAGAGTTTTTGAAGAGGAGCTGTCCTAAAACTTGTACATTATAATGGTAGAATATTTCAAAAAGTATCCTTAAGTTGTGAAATTGGCTTGCTTACTTTCTGTTGGCCTGATGACTTCTATGAAGAGAAATTTGGATGCTGGGAACAAGTGTTGCCAAATGGAGATACTATGAAAAGGAGCTCTTATTTTCTCCTAAGGGCACCTCATTAAGCAGCTAGCTTCCTGAGAATTCAGCCTTCAGCATTCTGGAGAAACTAATGTAATGCTCTTTTCAAAATTGTCTAGTTTATTCTTTGTTATGGATTTTCTTTAACTGTGCAAAACCTGGCTTAATTAAATACTCTTCTAATTCCAATTCTTTAGTGGAATTAGAAGGGCACTCAAGAAGCTACCAAATTTAGGCATGATTGTGCATAGTCATAATACAAGTTTATTCTATATTTTGAATCATGGGAAATAATCCATGATTGATAAATGAATAAATGAAAGAACAAATAGATGTGAAAGGCACCAGGACCACTATGTAGTCACCTTTTCCACATGAATAAGTATTTCATTACTCATTGTATTCTTTGAAAATAAACAATAGCTTCTCAATAGCTCCTCTATGGCTCCCATCTACAGCATAAACAAAGGGGAAGCACTTGCTTCTCTTAATAAGAAAAGGCAGAAAAACTCTAATCTGGGGTGTCCTAGGGAGTAATCTAGGTCAAATATTGGGAGGAGTCATATATATATGGCATTCGTGGCAAAGAGAGTATTGCGCACCAAGTTCTGTGTTAATTGCCCTATATTTCCCAGTGTGTTTGCAAAAACAAAAGGGCCATGAAACTAGTCTTGGTCAGGAAAACGTGAATACACGTGTGTCAGTTGCACAGTGAAGGAATGAAAAGCCCATGAACAATACTGTTTCATTCTCTCTTCCCCTAACATGGCAACTGAGAAGGCTGCCTGTTACCGATGGCCAACCACAAGAAGGTAGGGCCTCTGTGTGTCAGGGAGACTGGGGCAGAGTCCCTCCCACTGCTCTTCACTAACTAACATGGGTCATACAGTGTGCCCGAGAAATAGCAAACCATTGAGGATTTTGTCCGGTTGCTTCTGCAGCACAGGCTAGTTTTCTTAACAGATACAATTAACTAACACTATGATCAACTGTGAATCTAATATAATCTTCACAAATCTTGACTCTTCTCCGTATTCAATAATTCTGATTCTGCATATCCTTTTTACTTTTCGGAAGTCATGTAAAATAACAACAAACTATTGGTAGCTATTCAGTCAGTCCCCCTTGAGCCAAGCCTCAGTTTGCTGGGGGAACGACTACGAGGAGGCTGGGGAGGAGGCCCATCTGCTCTGTATCCAAGGGAGGCATGTTGCCAATGCCCTCCCTGGGCTTGAAGGAAATAATTGGACTCATTAAGTTGCTTCTCAGTCTTCTTTTCTTTAGTCGAAATAACCCTTAGGTTAATTAGACATGGTTTCTAGCCTCAGGAAATTTTTCTGTGTGTGGTTAGTAATGGAGAGAATGGTCATAAACTCAATAATTAAATCTTCAGTTTTGCAAATGCAAGAGAATGGCAAAGTACCTGTAAGATGTCTTTAAAAATCAATAGCCCTTGTGAAACTAATATCTTATATCAATAATTCTGGAAATATTAGGTGATAATCGAGATGCTTCTGTTAGGGTAACAAAACAGTTAATCCCAGTGCGTGCCTGGCCAATGGTGCCGTTCATTAACAGACAGAATCACGTAGCGCACTTGCTGCTCAGCCCTGGCTGCACATATATCTGGCTTTGTTTTTAAAATGTTGTTGCCTGGACCTGATCCCAGAGCAATGGCATAAGAATCTCCGAGTCATTCAAACAGCCAAGTGGGGTTGAGAACCACAGGTGAAGTGAACAAGAACAGTAATCTAGAGTCCGAATTTGAGTTTTGATACTCTATCTTTTTACTAATCATGTAACTTCCGACAAGACATGTAGTCTCTCTGGACTTTTGTTGTTTTTACCCATACAATAAGTATAGTAATATTCTCCCTGTCTAGTTTCAAGCACAATTTTGATAATAGGAAAAATATATGTACAGAACTGCTTTCTAAATTTTGAGTGAAAATATGCTATTTTCCTTATTACCATGGACTCATAGACATGATTCAATTCCATTTCTAATATCTCATTAAAGTAGTATGAAATAAATGAATTAGTAAATTACCCACTTGGGTATCTGTGCCCAAGAGAGGACAAAAAATCCAAATGGAGTAATTTTGCTGGCAGACTTCTCCCTTCCACTCTGATGGCCTGTATTTGTACAAAGAAGAAGCATTACAACATTTTGATAAATTACCATTCAGTGGCTCCATTCAGGGCATAGTGCAGATAGTGATGTTGTCAGAATTGCTGCTACCTTTGTGAGCTGACTCTTTCCCACTTTTCTCTAGGTGTTTATTACTTTAAAGATCATACACCTAAATTCAGACCCTGTAAAGGGCAGAGGCGGGAAAGGAGTGTAACACAGGCAGTTGCTTTACGCTTCGCATTCAGATGGGCCTAGATTTGATTTTTTTTTTTTCTTTAAGAGATGGAGTATTCCTCTGCTGTAAAGGCTGAAGTGTAGTGGCACAGCACAATCATAGCTTACTGTAGCCCTCAACTCCTGAGCTCAAATAATTTTCCCACCTCGGCCTCCTCAGTAGCTGAAACTACAGGTGTGTGCCACCATGCCCAGCTTGCTTGCTTGCTTGCTTATTTATTTATACATACATACATACATAATCTGGCTATGTTGCCAGGGATGGTCTCCAACTTCTCACTTCAAGCAATCCTCCTTCCAAAGTGCTAAGATTATAAGCATGAGCCACCATTTCTGGTCTAGGTTTGAGTCTTACTTTATTATTTGCTAGTTGTGTAAACCCAGGTTATGTGACCTGGGTTCTGTGACCTTATAGAGCTTATTAAATCTTTATTAAGTCCTTATCGTTGCTAGACAATTTGCACAGAGCAAAGAAGACCATTTTTTAAAGCCCCTACCCAAAGAGCTCACAGTCCAGAAGGGGAGACCAACAACAAAGGTGCAATTGTGTTTACCTTCAGTGTTGTTTTGTAATTACGCCAGCCCAGTGCCTATTATCTATTGTCTTGGGCATGCTGGAGGTACAAGTCACAGGATATGAACCCAAGCTAAGATCTAGCAGTGGCAGGTCTGAGCTTATCTAAACTTTCCTACCCCTGGCCAAGCTCTGGGCTGAAGGAAGGCAGGGACTTCCTCTGAGTATAAAAACGCATTGCAGAGCCTGCCCTTGACCTCAGCCATCCCTGCTGTTGGACTTGTAATAAAGCCAATCTATGGCTTTGGGTTTTCTCCAGGACTGACAGGGCATGATTCCAGATCACGATTTCAGAACACATCTTGGCCAATAGGGAGCTGCCTGAGTTATCCTCAGGAACACCCTGGTCTCCTGAGAATCTGACCAACCAAAATTCCTGGGAGCAGGGCCAGATGCACTCAGGCATTTTCTAGTCTTGCTGGGGAGCTCAGCTTTGAGTCAGAACCTATGCCAAGTTGAGAGGTGAGTAGATGCTCACCCAATATCAACAAACTCTCCCAGCCATGGCTTTCTTTTGCAGGTTCATTGTATCAAAATTAATGGAACATATTTTTTGAATCACAGAGATTTATCTATGTGGTAAGAAAATTTTAATATCTGACCATTCACTTTAAAGAACATAACCATTGTTAGCTTTTGACATTAATTAATGGCATTCTACCATGTTTTCAGGAGACTCTGCCAAGCTAGAGCTTGAATCTGCTCATCTGCTAAAACCTACAAGTGTTTGTAAATGAAAGCAAAATCAAAATTAAGAAATTCTCTCCATCTGGAATGAAGCTACCAGAGGAAGGAATGGGCAGCAATCAAAAAAAAAAAAAAAAAAAAAAGAAATTCCCTCCAGTAAAAGAAAAATTGAAAAACTGAGTCACAGTTTAAAAGCATTTTAAAATGTTTTCTTTTTCTGTTTTCGAGCCTGACCTCAAACATGCCCGTTTACTTATCTGAAGATAATCAGCTACATCACTATCAGTTCAAAATTGATGCTTTGAAAGATCATTTTTCATTATAGCTAATTAAAAATGCACCAAGGGTCAGCATGTTATTATAGGTTCTAGGCAGTTTAAAAAAGAAGGGCTGGCTGACGGAATCACCTGCCGTGACATAGCAGCTATTTACTTGTTTCTCATAGAGATACTTTCTGAAAAATACACCAACCTGGGCTATTTAGGACTGTGACATATAAGACAGGTTCTGTGCCAGACCAAACTTTATTTAGCCTCCTAAGCTTTCTCCTAGGCCCATTAGTTCACTTCCTCGTAACATAAGAACCCTGCTACATTAGTTTAGCAAATACACCCCACCCCCAGTATCTGATCATCCTTGATACCTGATTATCCTTGGTATCTGATCTGGTTTCTTATCCTCCACCATCCCCAAAGTGATGTCTGAGTACCCTGCCCTGTCTTCAGCAAGAATCTCATTAGGTAGCCTCAGCCAGAAGTCCCCCTTATCCTTGACAATTCTCTTCACAATTTTCCATCCTCTGATGCCATGCTGCTCCTTGGGTATCAATTCCCATTTGCCTCTGCTGTATTTGAAGTTGAGCCCAGAATCTCTCCCCCATTGCAAAATGTGGTTGCAGCGGTCTCTACACTTGTGGTATCATCTAAATAGCCTGCCTTACCACGCTTCAACAAGCACCACTGAGTAATTTTTTTTCTTTAAGACATACATTGGGTGAGATCATCTCAATAGCCTGCTTCTACATTGGAAAAGCTGTAAAAGTGTTCGACTCAAAATAGTGGCATTTGGTTGAAGATGTTTTCTGTCTTTCTCTGCTCATTTTTCATCTTCCTGGAGGGCCCTCCTTCTCTCCCTCCCCCACCTGCCCTCCTCTGCTATTCTTTACCCCTCTCACTTGTCTCCACTCATGACAAGAAGGAGTGCCTCCACAGGGGCCAATACATCAAGCCATGACACCAGCAGTCTCATTCCCTCCGACAGACGTCAATTTAAAAGGCAAGAGAAGATTTCAATGTAGGGGTGAGGGACGTGAATGGAATTAGTCATCATTACCCTGAAGCAACATGGGCTCGCTGTAGCTGTTCCCTCATCAGGCTTCTCATGACTATGCCCCGAGGATCACCCCCATCACTCTAAATAGTCATGACACTGCCAATGCATGGGTTAAAATGATGAGCAGGAGAGACAGGCAGATCCCAAAGTAAATAGACTGAATTAGAGGCATTACAACAGTTAATATGTCAGGTCCCTGTAGGGAGACCATAGATCCTGTGTGGTCTATTTCCCCTGCATATTGAAATTGATTGTGCCTTGGGCAACGGCAGGGCAGATGTGAGGAGGGGAGCTGACGATTCATCCTTCCCCTCACATGGATCAAAGAAAGCAGACAGTTTTATGTGGACTTATTTGCTCTGAAAGTGCTGGGAATAGAATTTAATAGTGAAAGAAGCCATGAGTGTTAGCCAGTGTCTCCCCAGGCCACACCATCCAAGGAGCATAAATAAGGTCATGCTCTTACCAAAATCATGTTTCTTAGGCAAAACTGCAGGGAACTATACCCTTTTCCCCCACCCAGCCAACTGTTCCTCGAAACCTCAAGGGATATCTCCTGTATTTTTTAACATAGTCCTCTTGGTCACCACATCTAAGGTTCTCCTCCTCCCCTTCTGCTCACTATGGTGGTATCTATCCGGCGAGGCTGCCAAGTCCTGAGCTAGTCCCTGATGCCAAACACGAAGGGCAGTGGTGCCACTGTGATGTTGTTGGCACTGACCCCGGCACCTATAATGTCACAGAAAGTCTCAAGCTAGTGCTCACAGGCCTGGTATCAATACTCTTAATCCAGTTGGTCCCTTCTTAAACTCAAAGCAAATTCAATGCCATGATAACTTCAATGAAGCTGATCTTTGTGTTTCTATTTCCTCATCACTGCCTCCCACCTCTTCCAAGCTGTAGTCAAGAATATGCAGTGACTGGTTCAGAGGCTGCTCTGGGTAATTGTTACTGCCCTGGTTCAGGGTCTCCTGAAATAGACTCAGAAGGACATTTATGTGCAGGATATGTATTGGGAGTACACTCAAGACTGACAATTGAAAACAACAACAACAAAAAAGAAAGAAAAGGAAAGAAAGAAAAAGAGGGGGGGAGGGAGGGGGGAAGAAGGAAGGAAGGAAAAAGAAAAGAGAAAAGGAGAGAGAGAGAGAGGAAGGAAGTCAGGAAGGAAGGAAGTCAGGAAGGAAGGAAGGAAGTTAGCAAGGAAGGAAGGAAAGAAGGAAGGAAGGAAAGGCTGGACATGATGGCTCATGACTATAAGGCACGAGGATCACATGAGCCTAGGAATTCAAGACCAGCCTAGGCAACATAGTGAAACTCCTGTCTCTATAAAAAAAAAGTAAGTTAAACAACAAAAAAAGGCTGATGATTGTGTGAGGGGAGATAAAGGAGCTGATAGGGTAGAAGGAGAAGAAGATGAACATCTGAGGGGGAGGGAGGCAGCAGGGTTGGGATGAGGAAGCAGACTAATTGCGAGGAGGTTGCCACAGAGGACTTCTCCGATTGCATGGGGAGATCTGGAGCTGGCCTGGCTCCTCAGTTGTTTACCATTGAAGCAAGAGCTAGAATTTGTACTCCCTCATCATGGAGTTATGGGATGTGGGTTGTCTCAGGTAGGAGACATAAACTTGAGTAAGGTGGTTCTTTTCAACTAAAGGCAAGTCCCGAAAGAATTCAGGTGGGAGTGGTCTGTAGCCAACTCTGTGAAACTGGGGGAATAAGTACGGTGGTCTTCAAGGGAGATCTGGCTGATGCACTCTTGATCTCTCTGCCTCTTATTTTCCCTATAGACTTTCATTGTTGACCTTGACCCAACACATTTCCTCTTTAGGTTGGCTTATTTTTAAGGAAGATTCTTAAACCAAGCAAGCTCCTCCCCTCAGTTCTCTTTGAGCCCTTGGATAACTGATTGCCAACGCTCATAGTTGGACCATTGCCATAAGCGTAATCAAAATATGTCTCATTTAAATCCTAGAAATAAAGGCAAGGAGCTGGTATAACACAAAGCATGTGAGACCTGAGTTCCCCTCTACCTGTCTCACCTCTTAGGTGACATTGAAGGATTACTCCACCCCACCACCAGACCCTGCCTCTTAAACGCAAATTCAGATTAACTAGTTTCTAAGATCATTTTCCAGTTTTAGATTTCTCCAGCCATGTGCTCATGGAGACATAAAAGAAGCAAATGGCATGATTTATGTCTCAGAGGATACTGAAACCATTAATGAGGCAAAATAAAGCAACTAAGAAAAAACTAAAAAACTAGAATAATGAACCATAGCTAATATATGAAAATTCCAAAATATTTGCCAGAGGTAATTGCTACAGAGGCAGTTGATACTAAAGCAAGCCCTTTTTTTCTGTAAAGGGATAAACAGCCAATAGTTTCAACTTTGAAGTCATACGTGGTCTCTACTGCAACTAATTTCTATTGTTGTAGTGTAAAAGCAACATGACAGTGGGCCTAGTAGAAATGGCAAGACAGGGTGGGGTTTTATATAAATTTGAAGGCAAAGCAAACATGTTTTCCTGATGGATGGAGGCAAGGTGTAAGGGAAAGAGGAGTGAAGGCTGAAGTTGACACCTACTGACACAGAGAAAAACACTGAAGCAGGGTTGGGAGTGATGACCATGAGTTTGCTTTCAACAGGATGAATTTGAGATGCCAGCTGACCTCCAGTGGGAGATGTGGAGGAGGAGCTGGACATGTGAGCCTTGAGTTCACTGGGAAGGTCTGGGTTGGAGTTCTAATCTGCAGATGCACAATGTAGACATGGCATTGAAGGTCATGAGATTAAGAGATAATCAAGAAAGTTGATGTAGAAAAATAAGAGAAGTAGTCCAAGGACTGAGCCCTGGGACACTCTGACTTAGAAACTCAAAGAGATTAAGAAGGATAGGCAAAAAGCACATTATACACTGCTTTCCTTCTTAGGAACAGTCACATTCTGGAAGCACCTCCTGGGTGATGAATGGCCCCTGAGAGCCTCAACCAGTGCTCTCCTCTCTTTTCCTGAAGGCAATTGTCTGCTACTCCAGCTTTCTGGCTGTTTCATCTAGGCCTGCTTTTCTATTCCCAACATAATACTCATAGTGATCATGCTGTCTTTTGCTCAGAAACTTTTAGTTTGCATAAAAGGCAAATTTCTACAACAGTTGATGAACCCCTCCACAAATGTGTCCTCTACCCTCCTGCTGGCCATTATCTCTCTCTGACCTCATAACCTTATTTCCAATCAACTCCAGATGGTAGGCACTAGGCTTTAAAAATTGTGAATTCCAGGAAGCAAGAAAGGGCTAATTTTATGTTTTTGAAGATGACTTTCCTGGTACCAATGCACTATTTTGTTTTGGGTTTGTATTCTACAATAGAAAGGAGGTAGGGGCACCAGAACTAGCTTCTGTTGACAGTGTTCATCAAACTCTGCTGATTTAATTTGAATTAAGGCAAAAGAAAAAAGAAAAAAAAAAAGAAAATTAACACAGTTGGGGAAGTTATTTCTGGGCCAGAGGAGACTTATTTAGGAGCATTCACTTTCAGAATTGCATTAGAAAAGAAGCGGGCAAGATGGACATTGAGAAACCATGTGTTAACTTCTGCTGTAGAACATGTTTGTATCCTGGTCAGTTCCACGTGGCCAGGTAACTTAGTTGAAGTCACTGTGGGATTTCTTCTTTTGGGAAAACTCAGGGTACAGATTGTGGCTTTAGATGCATCTCATTTTGAAGAATTAGTAGGCCCACCTGGGAGGCGTGGGAAGCTTAAGCAAATAAAAGGCATGAAAGTGTTATAATGAGTGATTCTTAGGTAAAAATGAAAATCTGAAATTTTATGTGCAAGTTCCCAAATTTTAAGTATTGACTATTTATTTATTTTATTTTGTTGACTATTTCAAATAGTTTTCAAATGTAGCGAGAGCCAAAAATACACACATATACGCTCACATACACACATCTGTGGAAAACCACATCTCTCCCAAGAGCAAAGAGTATGTCTTACAAATCATAAATAATTTTCTAGCAAAACATCATGATAAACTGTCAGAGAAACTGCTATTTCTTGGCAATAAAACTTCCTGCTTAAAAACAATAATAATAAAGACAATATAAAACAGAAGAAACCCCATTAGCTAGTGCCATGATGTTGTTACTATAGAATTTTAAGAATCAACCTTAAAATTGATTCATTAAAATTTTTATGGCATGGGGTCCTTCTTCTTACCACTGAATCACCAACTCAGTAGTTATCCTTTCCTATGTCCATGTGAGGCTAGTCTTAACATGAAACCAAATTTAAAATAAGATAAAGTAAAACAATAATGAAACGCTAAAGCCCTCACAACTGGAACGTGTTTGCATTCTTCTCCACATATGAGTGAAAAGAACTGACCTAAGCGAATTTGTTCCTTCAGAAATCTTGAAATATTTTGGTGACTATCAGAAGAGATTACAAATATGTGGCATCCATAAGGTGTTTTCACTGGATGGTATTTTATATTGAAAACAAATCTTAGACCAAGCTACAAGTAAGCAGGCACAACCCATTTTAGTAAGTGTATAGAAATCTGCATTCTGTCTTCAGGTCCTTTCACAAACACCAACTATAAAGGGTTCACTCCTGGGTAAAAGGCAGAATTCTGAGAACTCAGTCTCAGCCAATATCTAGTTGGGTGAGTCCCAAGCATTCTTTAGAAAGGTCCAAACAGAGCAAAGGCCTTCAGCATTCTCATACCTTTCTTAGGCAAGGATTTTGGAGGCTGAATAGTTTTTCTGGCCAAACATATTATGAACACTCTTTTTACTAGTGAAAAAGTATTCCTTATATTAATAAATAAAACCAAAACATGTCATTAATGATATTTGAAAATCTTACATGGTAGTCTCTGTGTATTGATTATTGACTAGTGTTCTTCAAATGCTAGATAACTGTTGTGATAGGAATTCCAGAGTATGGGTTTTCAAATGTGAACAGGTCCTAGAGTATATATTACAATGAATTGATACATTAGTACACTATATTTATAAAAAGCATATTACATGGACATTATGACAGTGGTCCCCTATTTCATCAGCAAAGCACAAATACCTTCTCATTTTGGTTTTCTACTGTCAGCACATATATAATCCCAAACACTGAAGACTTGACAATACTGACTCAGAGAATCTTCTTCATCACAAAATCTCCTTTTGAAATTGGTGTGAATGTTCCAAATCCCTGATCCTACCTATCAGCAAAGATACTTCTCTGTCCTCTGTGAGCTACTATATTCTTTATAGCTAGATAAAAAATACATACTGAGGGAATGTGTTCCCTTTGCCGGTCCACAGTGGGGTATAGTTTCAAGGGTAAGAACTTCCCAGTGCCATGTCCTGCTCCCATCTCTCTCCATCTGGGAGATTTAACAGTTTATGTTTAAATTTCATGGCGTGGGAAGAAACTAAGAGTCAGTCACCCCAGCGGAAGTTTAAAGGAACTTTCATTGGCCAGAGGAACCTGGGGAGGTGGGAATTTCTCCCAGGATAAATTCCCCTGCTCCTTCATCCACACTGGATTTGCAACTCTCTGGAATCCCCTCCCACATAGTGGGAGCTCTCTTTCCCTTCCTGGATTTTCCCCCTCTGAGGTCCCCTTCTACCCACTGTGGAAGCTGCTTTTCCTCTCCTAAACTCCATTTCTCTCTCTCAGTTCCCTTCCACTCAGTGTGGAAGCTGCTTTCCTCTCCTGGATTCCACCTTTCTGGATTCTCTCACTCAGTGTTAGAGAGGCTTTCCTTCTCTGGTTTTCCTCTCACTGTGAGAGCAGCTTTTCTTTCTCTCAGTGTGAGAGCTAGCTGTTTCTTTCTCTCTCCTTCTCCGTTTTCTTTCTCTGCTTAAATAAATCACTTTCTACAAACATTTTTGAGTCTGGTGTTCACTTTCAGGAGTGACATGCACCATGGCCTCCTCTCCCATTCTTGGGGAGTGATAGACCAAGAATCTGGAGAAACATTCTCTCAGGGGGAACTGAGGACTCCCCTGAACCCCAACAATACTATACATCTATATTTATGAAGATTAAAAAGCAATCAAAAGGTCAGTTGTGTTATATTTATCTATATCTTGCTTTTGTTGAAGTATTTTATAAGTTAAAACTATGACACATAATAAATTGAGAAGTTTCCCACACATTATTAATTTTTTTTAACTTTTACTCCTTTCATCAGTTCCAAAAAATATTGTGATCAATGTTTTCATTATCACATTCTTTATTATCTTGTGGTTTGCTTACGTCAAAGGCGAGTTCAAAGTCAAATGAGAAAGGGACATGACACATGCCCTAAAATATATAATGAGTACATCACTTCCTCTCTTTAGTACTGCTAATGTGACAATAACTAGGAAATTTACCAGAAAAATGCAAATGTTTCGGACTATACGGGAGGAGGAGAAGAAACTATGTAATGACAATGTGAAGAATGAGCTGCAAACAGAGTTCATAGTGACAATTCATGCTTGAGACTAGAAAATACAAGGAACATACATGAAAATCAGGACAAAATTAGGAACATTTGTGGTAGTTTCTAGATCTGACTAAATAAAGAAAATCTATTATTAGGTTTTAAAGTAGTATCAAGCAGGATAAACCAAGATAGAAATTGCTTGGCATGCCTGGAAGGTAGAAGAAATATTAGATTTTTCTGGATCTAAGAGCTAATTGGATTTGTGACTAATTCTTGTTCTTCACTAATAGCCATCTGTTTGAAGTTGGCCATGCAACTCAATTTTCTGATTCTCATATCCAACATTCAGAAGTAAGAATGGTGTAAAAATGGAGGATCTAATTATTTTTCTTCTATAAAAATGTTCTACATGTTGTTTCCTAAGAATAAAACAGAGAAAAGACAATTTGGGGAAAAAAATAAGCAATGATTTTATTTGCCAGATATCAAAATTCTTTTCATTTTATTTTCTTCCTGGTTTTATGCATGGTTGCATAACTTTTATGTGGATTGATGTTAGACACAAACAATTTTTATTTTATTTACCAACTTTGAATTAAAATTTACATCTGTTCCTTTATAGTTTTCACTACCATTTTTGCTGTCTTTTCACATTGTGAGATGATTCAAATGTTTAGAATTAAATTAAGTAAGATCTTCCAATTAAAGTTAAGATCATAGGAGTCAGATATTCTAATATGCAGATTTTAAAATGATAACTTCTTAAAAAAGATAGATTACAGAAACAGACAAAAATAGATACCAAATACTTGAACAATTTGAGGCTTAAACAATATTAAAAGTTTAAGCTATATTATAAACCTATATTATTGCACATACATTTTGTCCATATGAGACATCTAACTCTACAATTCATAAACAGAAAATGTACAATCTTGGGAATTTTTATAAAATTGGCTGTTAAGCCATAAGTCAATGTACAACTAATCTAAAACCATTGATATTATTCAATTTTTTTACATAACGTAGTAAAGTTGGAAAACAAAGTGGAAACTAAAATAATATTTATTTGTAGGCTAAGTAAAAATTAGTAAATAACCATTGTTTTGAAGAAATAAACATATAATACTTAGAAAAGAATGGTAATGGGTGGGGTAGGCAGAGATCTATAACAGCTCCTAAGATTCCTATCCCTGTTGTACACTGACCTTCTCCCAGTTAGTCCATCAAACACAAATACAGGTGTTGCTGTGAAGGGACTTTGCAGATGTAATTAAGAGTTTAAATTATCTGACTTGGAGGTAGACAGATTATTCTTGGTAGGGCTAATCCAGTGTGCCTTTAATGGAAACTGGAGTCTTCCTGGTGAAAGAGGTTTAAAGAACAATAAGGATTCTGTGCAAGAGTTTGTTGTTGTTGTTGTTACTGACTGTGAAGATGGAGAGGGCAAGAGGAAAATGCCGTGAGTGGTTTCTGGACGCTGAAAGTAACCACTGGCTAAGAACCAGCCAGGAAATGAGCGCTTCAGCCCTACAACCACAAGGAACTGAATTTTGCCACAACCCCCATGTGAATCTGGAGACTATCCAGAGCTCCAGTGAGAACACAGCCTGGCTAACACCTTGTTTTAGACTTGCCAGACCCTGAATAGAGAATCTAGCCCACTATGCCTCAAATTCTGTCCTAGAGAACTATGAGATATTAAAGGAGCCTAGAGTTTTTTATATTGAGAGATTTGGGAGGATTTTACCATAAATTCATTTCTTAAATAAATATGCAATGATTCAGGTTATCTAAATTTTTTTGTGTGTGTGCTGTTTTTTTTTTTATTGTGTTTTTCAATGGAGAAATACATCATCTGTTTACAAAATAGCTCTTGAAAAATACAGGGAGTACAGATACTATAAAACAAAGCAAACTCCAGTCATGAGACACTACACACATCATGCGAAAGCAACAGTCTGATCTCCAGGTTATGAAAACTATAATTAAAAAGTCACTACACAGAAAAGGTCCAAGTTTCCAGCTCGGCAAAACTTGGGTGCAGTTACACGAAACGTTTATAAACTGTATTTGTTTTCTCCAATGTGTAAACAAAATAACAAGACTAAATCTGTGCCTGGTAATTTCAATCTAACTCTGAAGCTACACAAACACACAGACACCTTGTACACTTCACCTGTTAGTATGACCATCTTTCTTCTTAGGTGGTGGGAGGAAGGGCAAGGTGACTGTGTAAAGCAAAGATGTGGGAAGTAGAAATATTGTATACCAGACATTATAAAGTCATGGTGAAAAGAAAGCTTCGATTAATGCATAGCCTAATGGGGAAAAGACTATACTCCAACTTTGGAAAATTAATTTAGAAGGATAGGGGAAGAGTTTAAGTAATTGCAGTTTAACACAAAAAATGCACATGTGATAGAATGGAGCACAATGGAGGATTCATAAAACATGCTCATCAGAAAAATCTGTTAAGTTTACTTTGTCCAGATTAAGAAAGAGTAACTAAGTTTATCAACATCTGGCATCCCTCATACTTTGTAAAGATAGATGTTCTGCTGCTTAATTATGAGAAATTATTTTATTCAAAGAAAGGAACTCTTAATCTTTTAATAAAACAAAATAAAGGAGTACAGAGCTGACTAGATGTCAATTGCTTGCCAGAAATGATTTTTTAAATGTTTCTACATGTAAAATGTACTGACAAATTTTGGTAAACAATTTAAAAATAAGAATTCGTTTTAAAATCTTGGAGAAAATGCCTTTTGCCCACATTTAAAACTGAAAATCAATTTTACTATAGATAAGAGTTCTGTGGAGTGTACAAAATCCCTCTTACTTAGAGATCAAATAGCCATCTCAAATAGATATCATGTTTCACAGGCATTACTTTTAGTCACCCTCAAATTTAGTGTTGTGTGCCATGTGGCCACAGGGTCGCTGGTTTCACATCATGGCTTAAGAAAATACTGGCATTTTGTTTCTTATGAAGTAAGTCCTACCTTGTGCATACAAGCAAAAAGAAAAAGGAAGAAAAGTGGGGAGGGAAAGGAGCAAGCAGCTTTTTTGTTTGTTTC